>JAQFVV010001123.1:0-50000 GCA_028023455.1 Epiperipatus broadwayi
GAGAGACCTTCCTCCAGCAGTGGATTGATAATGGTTGATGATGATGATATTAAGCCAATATAGGCATAATTAAAACCAATACCTCATGTTTAAATATTATTTCCCTATACACATCATCATTTTGACTGTCATTACCATGGAATTGGAATGAATTTGACTCAAAGATACCAATTGCAGTTTACTGTTATATTTTTCAACACTTTGTATTTATTTGATAGATAAAAACGAAATAAAATGTATCCTTAATTAATTTACTTCTAACTTAAATACTTAGATGTCAATGAAAAAGTTTTTAGTATAGATATTTAACTTTAGCTATTTGTAATATCAGAAAAAGAACTTTACACCGAATTTGTTTATCAATATATTTTTATTTTTGCAAAATTTAATTAAATATTTCTGCCTCAGAAGTTTTGTGATATCTTTACAATTCAGCTTTTATTTGAATGTATTCGGTTTTTTAGTAGGAAACTTTAAAAATGAAATAATGCTCATTTCCAAAACTGTCCTCACTCTTTTTTGTTTTTTCTTTACAACAATAATTGAAATTTTAATATTTTAACAAATAATTTTTTTTTCAAATACATTTATTTTTCAGAATTCTTCGTACTGATAAAAATTCAGTTGTCAATAAATTTTTCCATTTATATACATTTCCTATACTGAATACTAAAAATGTAATCTTTTGTTCTGATTATTTAATTCTGTTTATGACCCTTTTTTATTTTCCAAATTGATATATTATTTAAAATATTTTTTTGTTTGTTCATAGTCTAACTATTGTCCTAATTGGCACAGGTCTTTCCGCTTCAATAGGTAATTTACTGTTTGAAGACATGTATACGGTTTCTGTAAATTTAGACTAAGAATTTTTCCTTCAACTTTATGCATTATTCTTCTACTCTGTCTTAGTGTTGGTAAACACATGCGTCTTAATATCTACATTCTTATTTAAAGAAATTTCATCATGAATAGTAGTGAGCTAATATTCCCACTCTTTAGCTCTGTTAGCTCAATAAAGGTTTTTTTTTATATGGTTAACATGTCATTTTCCTCCTATTCTGTTATCTTGCAATTTAATTTTACACATATGGGAAGATAATATTCTAAATATTTACCCTTGTCATAATTTTTTCTTAAAGTATTTTTTATCCAGGCAGCATAATTAGGATTAATTAAGATTGATGATGATGATCAAATCATATATCACTTATACAATTTTTAATATAAGATATGCAAATTATATTCGCAGGTTTGATTCGAGGACCAAATTCAACCCTTAAAAAATTCTATTCAATCTCATCCATAATTTTTTATTATTATACCATACTTTAATTTTTTAGAGTGCCACTTTATTGCCAAAAACGCTTATGGATAGATACCACTACCAACTCAAAATTAAAACCCCAATTTAACACTAGCAACCTTTTACTTCTCCTCTCTCCCCCCACTCAGTTCATGATTTTTCACACTGATGCATAGAACAGTTTATTTTAAAGAACATTGATTGGCATTCATTGTTATAATGAGGAATTTTTTATAGACAGGTGTCATTATGACCCTTGAATATATATATATATATATATCGAAAAGAGGTGAGGGCAGACCATTTTGGAAATTGAAGATTAATTATGACAGATATTAAATCTCCAGTCCATGTACAGTGCTTTATTTTTTCTATAGATATATACTGTATTTATGCTATTATTTTATAGATTAAACAATAATCATACCAAATCAATAGAAATAATTAAAATGTGATGATAATTATTCCATTAAAATTACTAATTTTGTATATATAAAGTAAATAATATAATAAAAAATCTTTTGTTATAATAAAATTCTTTTTAATTATTGAGTGTCTTCTAAAGGTTAATGAAATTTCGAACAAGTAGAAAAAAATATTTTGATATCTTTTGGATAATAATACATAATTGGAGTCATTTAAAGATATAGTTCAAACAAAAAATCTAGCTTAGTGAAATCACAAGAGCTTTTTGTGATTCCAAAAATAGAAGCAGGGTCTGAGAAAGATGCCTGAAAAGTTTAAATATGGGTGATCATATTTTGGCTCAAATTCATTGATAATTTTTAAAAATTATATGGTTCAGGATATGGTTCATGCTTATCTTAAAAGTTACCATTATCATTTTTATTAATTACACTCCAAAGGTAGAAAGGACTTGTAAAGTTGTTAAATGATTAATACTTGTTTATGACAACAAGTAGTTTCAAAATATTTGCTGGATAACTTGCTTTCAGATAGAGATATTGCAGTGATTTAGGGTGGTTTTAGAGAATCATGGAACAGTAGAGACATCAAGTTTTGTTTTCAAGAAATGTAAGAGAAAAATACAGGAGCCAAATTAGGATTTATGTATTGATTTTATGGATTTGGTTAAGTAAAATGACTGAATTTTGATACCATATCATTAGCAAGATTTGAAATTAAGCGATGACTGGTAAAGTTGGTTATGTGTATTCAGCAGTTTTTTACATGATTCATTAAGAACACACATTATTATAAGCAAGACATTTCAAAACATCTGATAGTAAACAATTGTGTGCAATATCTCCAAAATTGCGTATAACTTTTGACAATGGTATTTGAAATACTTATAGGTTGCTTCATATACAGTTATGGTTCAGGTTGGTAGATAAACTTCAATTTGAAGTAACTAAAAGCACAATAAGAAATCATATTGGTTTCTGCATTTACAGTATGATATAATTATGGTATTTTTTTCAATTCAAAAGCTAATCCGAAAAATGATTTAATCTGCTTCATGCAACCAGTATGAATATTTTATTAGTATTTAGTATACATAAACGCTTTCGCAGTCAATATTGGAAGAAATATCTCGTGAAACATTGCATATAATTATCAATTTTAGAATATAAATGGATTTAAATATCTTGGTAATTTTTAAAAATAGACCAATAACTCTATGCTAAAATTTCAGCACAATTTTCAATGTTCTATTGTTACATTTAAAAAGTCAACAGGAAAATAAAAGAGATAAAAGTACTGCAGGGAAATTAGTTGTGTATAGAATCTTCCAATAAATCGAAATTGAAACCGGACTTCCCAAATATAGTATATTAAAAATATTCTATTTGAAGTTAATCTATTTGCTATGCCCTGAGGGTATTATCTCAATGCTAATTGGAAATTCATCGGTAACATTAAATAAAATTCAAGTACAATTTGAAGTAACAAAATAGATTTATTAAACATCAGTAACAAATAAAAAAAAAGAATAAAGAGTATAAATACGCTTCTGCTTCCGTGTGTATCAATTTGTAAGTGTGCTCACTAAATAATTATAATCCTTTAACTTTTATTTTAAACGAACAAAGTTGTCCATCCCTTGATTCTGGTACGCTGCAATATATACATATACGTTGCAAACCACGAACTTAAACCTTGGCAATTATCTTATCAATAGTATGCACGCACTCGGCTACTCTGTAGTAGACAAAACATACGCGCAACTATTACGCTTTCTTTACAGCAACACACGAAAAAGTCTTAACGGGAGGGGTATATATTAATAATTATTTGTGATTAGAATATTTAAATTTAAGGTACGCATGTGTAGACTTTCTACAGTAGTATGATATTGAGATATTTTATTCGTAAAATTGACTACATGGTATTTATATGATTAGATAATAAACTTTATTTACTTTGTTTAATAATGCACGCTCAAATTGTGCATTCTTAAAATTTTAAAATCACTGAAAGCAAGATTATGGAAAGAATCAGTATGCAGGATTTTACAACCTTCTAAATCTGCAGTTGCATTTGGTTTAAACATGCCTATCAAAAAAGTGTGGCAAAGAAGATGAGAAATAGAATGATGAAAAATATTGACTTCTCAAAGTTTGTGGTACTATTGAACATTTGTTTTAACGAAAATTGAAATTTTTTAAAAAAGAAAAAAATTGACGGCTTAAATTCTTCATAAACTTCTACAATTTAAAAATTACCTTATCCAATAATTGTTATTTTGTAATAACGCTAACTCCTAGAAGCAACAAGAAAAATAGCTTTTCTATTTCTCTCTATTTTTTTTAGAGTCATGTAAATATTTATATATTTCTACTGAAATTATAAAATGCGTTATGTTTGCGTCTCGCGAGCTGCAGATTAGCGATTCCTGGTATTATATTATTATAAATTCATGTCAATTTATTTAGTCCTGAGAAGGGAATGGACTGTAATGAACTTACTAAAAAGATATTCTATTTTGAGTTGAAACTAAAATTTCATGTGAGTGGCAGCATTATAATTTATGTTACAAATGTTATCTCAAGGATAACTTACTAAAATACAATGTTCTTCACTATTATTCGATAGATAATTGATAATACAATAATGGTGTTTCCAATTAAGTAAAGTTTGACATCCTTAAGAAAGTATATTTCGCTGCGGAATTATTTGTGCATTTACATTATATTTACAATGGACACATTCCAGAGGCAACAGTTCTTGTGGTATAGCCCTTAAATTTAAGGTGAACTACAGCAGAAGGGATTTCATGTGCATTTATAGATTTTCTATCACTTCTAGCTGTTCTGTAACAGCCTGCTTTATGAGTAGGCCTGGCGACCCTTTCGGCCGTATATGACAGCTTGACTGGCATCGGTGTCTGTCTTTCAGCTCAGTGACAGTAATTCTCTGAGCCTATTTCAAAAAGCTTGACTATTTATTGCCAGATTTCCATCCTTAATTGAAAATATTCGGATTCAGTGGGCATCATCACGTATTGGCCCGTTCTTGCCATTAGTTATGTATTATCTATTTGTACATGCATTAGTTCGAGATGGTGATGCTCAGTCTGATAAGATAAGACATGATCTGGAGTAGTTCGTTATTGAAAGGGCAAGATGAGATGTAACAAGTAATAATGAAAATTATCAAATATATATATTAAAAAAGTGCTATGCGGACTTATTTATTGTATTATTTCTTAAACCACATCCCTAATATTTTATTCCTCTTTTTCTCTCTGTGTGTGTGGGTGTGTATGTGTGCGTGGAATTAGAATCGCTATCCTTGTTTACAAGAGTTTGTTGTTGGTAATATTTAAACTTCAAATAATAGATAAGCGATTAAAAATAATAATAATAAATAATCAGTTTATTGACAAAATTAAGTCTATTAATAACATTTAAATAAGTGTGTTTTTCTTTTTATTATACTTGCATACGTATCTTTATTTAATAAAACGTCTTGCTACAACAAAATAATTTTTTGTATACCTATATTTTTAAAGATAATTCCAATAAAGTATTAACAACTTCAAAATAAATAATTATAAAAAATAAATGTTTATTCAAGATAATAATATAAATAATTTTATTGAATAAAATAATAAATAGTGACTTTCTATTATGACGTCACAGCTGTATTCTTGTTTGGATTCAAGCAGCAATATTTTTCAGCTTCTTGGAAATATTGAGTAAAGAAGATTTTTGAAAATCATTCTTAACTCCAGTCTCATGGACAGCTTTCAAGTTGTGTTTATACTTGTGGTACTTGCCATCGTTGCCTTTTTAATTGCTTTTCTACTGTTGTGTGTACCACCATCTTATGATGTAGATATGTCCGATGGCGTATTTCTTATTCCATGGAGCACGTATTTTCCACTTGATATTGGTGAAGATGCCCCATTGGAGAGTATCGTCGTGCTGAAGTAAACAGTATTTAACAGTGACATCAAATGGGAATTATTTCACGATGCCACTGCTAGTACCAATTGAGATGAAATCTCTTAAAATGCCAACTGTACTTCACACATACCAGAAAGAATGTTAGTCTTTGTAATAAAAGATGGACTTCTTTTAATTGACTTTATCCTGAAATGTGACTTATTGACCAGATTTTGACATACCTAAAAACCGGACTTGGATATTTTCCCGATTTTAGACAAATATTCACACCATATGTTGACAGAAGTTTTAACACCTTTCGTCATTACAAAACTAAAAGAATGGATTGTTTTAAAGTAACTATATTTTATATAGTAAATATCTAAAGGTCGAGATGCTTAAAAGTTCTATTTATTTGGATCTCGTCTAAATTCTTACAACGACTAATGTAGTAATCACTCAAATCGGTCTCTATGAAATCCTAGACTTTCCACTGAAGTAATTAAAGTTTGCTTTCTGTGATGAAGATTCCTATAGATTCCGGGGCGGCGAGTGCAGAAGATTTATAAATCTTGATTTCTTGAAAAGAAAAATGAATAGATTTAAAACACTGAGGTACCCATTTAATGATGTTTTGATTTGAAGACAAATAATTAATATTACAATAGAATGATAATAAGTTAATATCATCATCTGGTGATGTAGATTTTCACTTACCTATCAATCATTCTGTTACCATGGTTACTCAAATGTTTGTTATTTCAGCCACAAGATTCATTTTTGATTCTAAATAGATATTTTAAAAAATGGAATACATTTTCAAATCTTTTGATAATTTTATATTTAATAAAAAAATTACGTATTTATTTTATGTTGTATTTATTTGAGATTAAAAACAATTTTACATTCAATATTGATTTTAGGCCCACACATTTATTGGTACACGTGTAGCAATGTTATGCACACATGCAAATGGTTTTTATATAAAATATTCTTACCGACATGCTTACAAATTTATCCAGGGTTAGTCTTTTTTTTTTACATTTATTTAAAACTTCTTTTGTAGAATACATTCTTAAAAATTAAACATCAAATGACCACCATTTCTTATGCCTCCACAATCTACTAAAATAGCAGTGCCCCTCCCTCCAGTGTAAATTAGATACTAGTTTGGAAATATTGTATGAATAGACGGCAGATAGGTATTTTATGCTCAAACCTTCTTGCATCCATTGATAACTGTAGCGTACTCCGAATGAAACTATTATAGTTTGCTATTGCTGCGAGATTCCTTACTGCATCACATGACATCAACATGCTGTTTACTCTTAAAATGTAAATAAATATATATAAATGACAAAATATATTATTCCTAAAATGGATATAGTTTATTTTAGATAAAGACGTTAATGATTGTTACTAATTCTTTATTAGGTTAAAGACTAGAAATTATATCACTCCTAAATTTAATATATCAATTTTTAATTGATTAACAATTCTAAAGCAATATGTGATACGAAGAGCCTCAAATTCTCCCCATCTCCTAGTCATTATTTAGTAAATGTTTGTATCCAGATATTTTTATCTAATTCCATTACGTTTTCTTGTTTAATACACTGTACAAACATACACTACCTGTACATATAATGTAATACATAAGAGATTCGAACTCAGACTTTCACACGACCCTCAACTCTCCGAGCCATTTCATATTGCCGATACAGCTGATCATCATATGAGATGCCTTGGAAAGTTGAGAGTCATGTGAAAGTCTGAATTCGAATTTTTTATATATTTTTTGTTTACTAAAACACTGTTAGTCTGTAACGTTAATTTAAAATTTATATCTCGACCAGGTATGATTTTACAATCAGTACTCGAAATGAAAAATATCAAGGCTGTGAATGCAAGAAATTAGGTTAAATAGTACTAATATATATGTGTCTTGCGTTGACCTAAATCAATCTCAAGGCAGTTAATAAGGGTAAATTAATTTCAATCAAAGAAATAGTAAGAAGTTAATCAATTAAGGAAGCATAGAAGAAATATGACAATATCCTTTCATTCACTAGAAGACATTAATAAATAAAGACAAAAGTGAAGAAATAGATAGATTTAATTAATCCTCAATATATACAAATGTATTAACTGCTAACAATTTTCAAATGCCTTAACTAAGGGAAAGGATATGCATCTAAACACATATACTTTGAAGAAATTTAAATAGTTGATTGTTGAATAAAATGAAAAAAAAAGAAGCATTAAGTCATTTATTACAAATACAAATATTTGGTAGCTTGAATGTAGATGAAATTAATGCGCAAGTACGTAAACGCCAGGGAGCTCTACTTAAACTAACCCTCTGAAAACTTAAGTATGGAATGAGATCATCTATACATTAGCTTTGACCGCATATCATTCACTGACAGTTAATATACATACAGCTCACTGTAGTTTTTCAGTATTTCTGGCTTAATTAAATCAACCATTGCAAGCTGCACAAAAAAATTTAAATTAAAAAAAATATCAATCTTATTGAGAGAAGGGAAGGGAATAAATCTTATGATCACTCATGACGTCAAGCTGTAGAAATATTAAATGATCACCATTCTTTATACTTACACAATCCGTTTTTCACAGAGGCCAAACTCTCCATACAGTAGTGCCACTCAGTGCAAGGCAGATTAATCAATCGATACAAGAATGTCTGTGCATACAATTCCTATCTAGTGACATCTCATCCAACATCCCCAGATTAGTTTCTAGATTGTGACTTTCATCAGTGAGGAGCCTTGAAGGTGGACAGAATCCCCTATCTAGTGCATACTAATCCAATATCCCCAAACTAGGCTCCTCACTGATGAAATCCACAAGCTAGAAAACAGCCAGGGGATATTGGATAAGTAGGCATTAAATAGAGATTATATGTACAAACCATTCCTGCATCCATTGATTACAAGAGCATGCACTGAGTGGTGTGACTCTAGAAGGAGTTTTGCCTCTGTGTAGATATTGTTGGTCAATCTAAAATGTGTATCTTAAATATATAGAATTAAAGGAATTGGAATGCTATGCTAATAGTAATATATAGTAACAATTTCACCAGAATGTTTTACAAAATATATTAAAAGCTTTTAATTTCTTTTTTAGCTTCACTTACTTAGGATTTTTAATCAAATTTAATTAATTCCGGACTTGGAATATAATAATAATAACAAAAATAAATTTGGTCTTTATAAAGCAAACAGGATCTGCCTGAAACGATACGAAAATCTATTATATAATAACCTCTTAGCATATGTTGATCATTCATTTCTTATGCCTGATCAAATGAAGGTATGATTTTATAATAGTGGACTATATAATATCAAATTCAACAAGTTGAAGAATATATTGATTGGTTTTATAATCTTCTTATTAAATTTTAAAATTCTATAGAATCTTTAAAAAAAATCCTAATGTCTTTGTATTGTGTCAATAAAATGTCCTAGTTTCACATCCATACAATAAGTAAAATAACAGTTTTATATGCAGCTAACTTAGTTGCAGTAGTTATATTCATATAATGAAATAATCTGTGCTGTATTTTCTTTTTACATCTTTTTGCTCTTCGTAAGCATTTGCCATATTACTTTGAATTTAAGCTGCAATTTTTATTCAAATTTTGAAGTCATAATATTAAGGTGCAGCTTAAATTCAAAGCAAATATTTTAATATCTTCTTTCTGATCTCACATTCCCTAACAATTAAGTCTTTGCTTTACACTCTATGCATGCACAAACTATTATGATTGTTGATAGTTTATTCAGGGGATTCCCTGTTATCACTTTTATGAATTGATCTAAATTCTTATGGGCCATCATCACAGAAATGGCGGTTTTGAAAGGGTTTAAGTTAAGAAGTGATTGGTTAACATTGAATATAAAAGAAACATTTGAACAGAAATTGGAATTTAAGAATGAATTTAATATTATGTGATGGAAAAGAAAATGTATTAATTTTTTTTTCAGCAATAATAATAATAATACAAAAGATAGTGTAATGCTTAGACATAAAAATAGAAAGATGGTTTCAATTCCATATTCAGATCATTTACCTAAGACATTGATAAAAGTAAAGTTACCTGATGATATTAAGATTGGATGGGAAAATAATGAATGTTTAGAGAAATGGTAGAGTAACTCAACAATGATGGGGAATATTAAAAGTAGGGTAGGGTGTGTTTATAAAATTAGTTGTGACTTTTGCAATATCATATATATATATATATATATATATATATATATATATATATATATATATATATATATATATATATATATATATATATATATCAGGCAGGAAAGACAGCCATGGAATGAGGTAAGGAGGATGATAGGGCAATGAACTGAAAATGTATCAGATCAGAGCCATATGTACCTTTTTGATATACTCGACATAAAATGAATTGGAAACAAAATATTCAGATAATAAAAGTATGTAAAAATTACAAAGAAAAAATGTTATGAGAATTTGTATATTCAAGGAAATTTAAACAAATATGTAAACATGGTTAAAGGTCCAGCACAATTGGAGGTGAAGGTGATAGTTTATTGGACACTTTAGAGTTACACTTTTAAAAATAGAAGGGATTATTATTATTGTTTTTTTTTTTTAATTTTATATATATATATTGTAAGGGGGAAAAGGACTGTAATAAGTTTAATTATTTTTATGTGTATATTTGTGTTTTACTAATTATATTTTGTGTATGTATTTGAACAATTATATTTATTGTAATGTAAATAATGTCATTGGGAGATGTTGTGGTAACGAAATTGGTCATGTGATTGTGTAAAAAGAAATATCTTAAAAAGTTTCCATTAAGGAGTAAAAAAACAGATGATGTATTAAATAATATTTTTACTTATAGTGAGTTACCAATTTTAAATTCATTGTAAATTGACCATATTAATCATATTATATATGGCCCTATTTTAGTTTTGAGTTTTTTTTATTACTCATACTCTTAAATGAAGGGAAAACAGTTTACATAAGATGCTGAATTCAAAAGAAAAGTTATATTGCCCACTGAAGAAATTGGAAATCGTGCATCTGGTAAAGAATTTATATTTGATGAAAGAAATTTTCTTCATTGAAGAACCATAAAGAAGAGTCGTTTATGTTTAAAAAAACACAGAAAATTATTTTTGGGGCCTAAAAATGGAAGATATTTTGCAAATGATGCGGTTCTTATATCTTATATAAAGAAATTACATATTAAGAGTTTACCAATAACGAGAGAGACGGTTATGATTAAAACTAAAGTATGTTCAAAAATCTTATATATATATATTTTCAATTTCCAATTTTAAAATCCTACTGCAGCTTAAATTTAAGAATGGCTTAAATTCAAATTTATATGGAAGACAATAAATCTCAAATAGCACAATGCCAAAGAGGTTTTGAAGGTAAATCATGATATAGTAAGATTAAAAACTGTTGTCAAGATTTTTATGGATGACTTAAATTTAAACAAATATAAAATGATAGTTAAAGATAAAGAAACACGTCAGTCCATATTTCCAAGTCTTCAGACATAAAAGATCGTTTTAAAAATCTAATATCTATGATCAAATACATTATGACCTTACTTTCTTTGTTTAAAAACAAACTTAAATATTGGGATGAAGTAATGGCGACCTTCGGCTTCTCAAATTGGAAGATAATTCTGAGTCAATGCTTCATCGGAATATTTCCTCACTTATCAAAAATTCATAAATTGGTTCTTAGAACTAAAATATTTGGAACATCTCATTGAAATTAATATTAAAAACTGTATCTTTCTTCTTGCATTGCCAAATCCATATAATACTAATATCATTTATGGTCTTTATTACTTTTTACCATGTATTGTGTTTGTTATAGTTCTGAGGAAAACTGCAGGGGCAATTGAAACATCCAGTAGTGGTTTTTAAAAGAGTGGGTCGGTAAAAGCATTGTAAAAAGCAATAACGAATATAAATTATATTAATATTATAAAATGAATATTAAAGCTTTTTCCATTGATGTTTTTTTTTTATTGGCAAGAACAGTTTAATACAAATAGATGCCACATGTTCTACATGTGCTCATAATGAAACTATTACTCATTACTTTTTGAATACACTATAATGTCCACTCCAAACATTCATGTCATTGCAGCTGTTATTACTATGTGTTTATTCATATAGTACATTAACATGGATGGGCTGCTCTACCAACATGCATTAGCCAGCATGGTGAGGTTATTGGCTTTTTACTTCTGAGTTGAAGATCAAGAAACGCCATGGTCTTACTTCTCAGTTGCCTGATAAGGCAGAATGAATGTAGATGTAAATGTTAAATATTTCTCCAATACATATATACAATTATGACAGACAAAAAATAAATCATGGCCCTTATTTTCAGGAGGCTGTAAAGTCACCAACCGAGGCAGCAGTTGTTGGCCAAAGTAGGAGGGTGCTAAGTATCGGTCAGGCTTCCATTTGATGATGACTCTTTATTTAGGTACTTACAACTGCAGTTCACTTTCAAGTAAAGCAAGATTGCAAGAATTAGACGAACTGTCTTATATTAAATGGACATTATTGGGCTTTGTGAAGTGAGAAGAAAAGGTGAAGAGACAAATGATTTAAAAAGAGGACATGCACTCTGTTATAAAGGCACAAATATTGGAAATAAAATTGGACTAGGATTCATTATATATAAAATGTGGAAGAACAACAATACAGAGTGTGACGGTGTTTCGGACAGAGTGGCAAGATTAGTTATACAACTTAATAGCAGATACGAAATGTAGATAATTCAGGTTAATGCCCCAACAAGGTCTCATAGTGACGAAGTAATAGAAAACTTTTATTTGGATGTACAAAAGGCTTTTATTCACAGGAAACAACATTTTAAAATTGTTATGGGAGACTTTAATGCTAGAATTGGTAAACAAATGAAAGATGGGGGTGGTGTTGGTAATTTTGGTTATGGTAATAGAAATGAGAGAGGACATAGACTTGTGGAGTTTTCAGAAAAAGAAAAACTTGATATTATGAATTCTTTTTTTTGAGAAAAATCTTAAAAGGAAATGGACATGGAAGCATTGACATGAAGGTACAGCAGAATTGGATTATATTTTGATGAACAGAAAATACACATTTCAAGATTGTAATGGTCTTAATGAATTTAACACAGGAAGTGATCTTCGATTAGCATTATGTAAGTTACTTGTTAATGCAAAAGTAAAGAGTCAAAAATTATTAAGGAAAACCATATTTACAGTTGATATTCCTATTGTTGAGAAACATTCTAATGAAATTTAAATTAGAACTTACAAATCAGTTTCAAATATTAGTAGATTTTGAACATGATTCAGATTTGAATGAAATTAACATGAAAATAACTGATACACTTTTAAAAAGTGCAACAAAGATAGCTGGTAGAAAAAGCAGCAATTGACTAATAAAATTTCTACTGAGACTATATAATTTATGAAGAAAAGAAGAAATATGAAGATATACAAAAATGATGCATTAAAAAGCATTTGAATATTTCTAATATTGTAAAATTGTGCAGAAAAGAGTTCAAAATGATATAAGAAAGTATAGCTGTGAACTAGCAAGACACGCTGTAGAAGAAAATAAAAGTCTCAAGAATGTAAAACAACATTTGGGTATTGGTAGGAAATTTATATCTGGAATAAGAAAAAAAAGATGAAATTATTACTAAAAAGAATGATGACATCATGAAATGGGTAAAAAAATTTTATCAAGAATTATATACTAATAAAAAACAAGCCCCTCCTATATCTATTACATCTTCCGAATTGCCCAGAATTTTAATTAAAGAAGTGAGACATGCAATCAACTATATGATGAAAGGAAATGTTCCAGGTAATGATTGAAATACAATTGATATATTAAAAGAAGCAGATGAAGCAATAGAGTTTTTTTTATCATAGTTATATACCAAAAGTCTAAATGATAAAGATGTACCAGTTGATTGGAAGAGTGCAATATTAATATTAATATTTAAAAAAGGTGATGAAGAAGATATTAGAAATTACAGACCTATCAGCCTTTTATCAGTTTTATACAAAATTTTACCAAGTTTACAACTCATCTACAGAGAACATTGGATATCCACCAACCAAAAGAAAAAGCTGTATTTAAAAGTGGTTTTAGTATAGTAGATCATATCCAGGTATTGAGAGGAAGTTAAAGAAAGAACAAATGAATATGAATTGCCATTATGTTTTGGATTTGTGAATTATGAAAAGGCAGTTGATTCTATAAACATTTCTTCAGGTATTAAAGCATTGGATCATCAAGGTCTAGATCCAGAATATTGTCATATACATATCTAAAAATTTACTATTGATGCATTAAAATTTTAATTTTTCGGATTATATAATAATGTTTACACGAATATATTTTATAATAAAAAATAATTATATTTGAAAATAAGTACTATTTTCATCTTTTGGTAAGTTTTTGCGCAATATATTTTAAGCTGTACAAAAAATTATGTTCTATAATCAAGTTACTAAAGTACCTAGTTATTCATATTGTTAAATAATTTAGAAACAGAAGCTATTATAATGCTCATTAAGTAGAATTTTATTTTTAACTATATATATATATATATATATGTGTGTGTGTCTCAAAAGTTAATAATTTTTGGATCGAATTTCAATCTCTCACTAAACTGGGATTTCAAGTTAATAACTTGTTCGGATGCTGGTGATTTTATACAGTTATTACTAAACAAAAACTTAACTTTTTATTTTAAAAAAAACACTGTGATAATAAAACTATGTTTCAAAAATCATTAGATGTACGCCTGTGATTAAAAAAAAGTCTGTCAAGCGTTGTTAGCTGAGAGGTCATCACAGCTGCCTTGCAAGTAAGTAGTTGGTTGCAGACGGCTGTGGGATTGCGTCCCGGCCGGTGCTATGACATATGAAAAAAAAAGACTTCATTTGCCTTATATTTTAATACAGAGTAGTTTTGTAGAATATATTATCAAAATGTGTGGGTAACATATTCTGGAAGTTTATATTAATCCAGATCTAACAATTTAAAAGTGGTAATATTGAAATTATTTTTTAAAATGTTTAAAACAAACTGAAACTAGAAAAAATTTGGGCCATCGATAAATTAAAATCACGTTTGTCGAATTGCTAGATAAAAAAACTATAACTTGTAAAAAGCAAATAAAAGATGCGAATTATTTTTTTTTTTTTTTTTTAAGATAAATCACAATCAACCGCATCACATTATTCATCAACATAGAAAATGATACCTATATGTATGTTATATATAGAACTATAAAATTAGCTCTTAACAAGCTTTGCAGAATATCACCAATCCCAGACCGGTTTTATATGAGAAGAGAGATAGATAGACGCATCAAAATAAAAATAAAAGTAATGAATACATGTATATTGAATCTATATTTATATTAGAACTTTATGATAACTATCTAATAATTTATTGATCAAAATTAATAACTAATTAATTAGTATTGATTCAAAAAATAATTATTAATTTTGGTCAATGAACTATTACTTGTTTATTATACACTTCTAATATAAATATAGATTCAACATATGTTTATATGTAATTCTTCTTTCTCTTTGATACTAGTTTTCTACACTAATGAACATTGCGATGTATTTGGAATAGGATGAGTGATTGATTTATAAGAACAAAAAAACTTGAAATATTTCTGTATAAAGCTTCCTACTAACATGAATATCATATGTTACAACATAAATTGCTAGAAATTACAACCAATCACATAGTACAATTTCAGCTATGTAATTGTTGCAATTGAAAACGCTATGCAAAGGCTTATACAAAGTATTTCAAGCCAATCAGATTTCTTCAGTTAAGTCAAGCAATTGTCTGTATTTAAGATAAAAAAAATTGAAAATAATTTCTATCATAATAAATAACTAGCAATAATTTATCTATTTATTAAAACATATTTCTATAAATAAAACCAAAATGTTTCCTCAATATAGGCACTTATAAAGTAAATTTCAAATTATAAATACATCAAATAAAATAAAATTTCTATCCAGATTATTGCAAATTTAGTCATCCAAATATTAGTGCAATAATATTGTTAATTATGCATGTTGAATCTCGATAATATATCTTATATTAATTCTAATATTCTCACGGATAAATGAATTTATATCCCGGAGCTATTATATTTTTATTACATGGCAGCTCCTGGAAATAATAATATGAATATATTATATATAATTTCATTTATAAATATTAAATTTTCTCACTCATCTTTAACTCTATCCGTTTGATATAAATATATTAACCAATTTTAATAATCATTTTATTAGACTACAGATTACCTCTGTGTTCATAAATTACTAATTATATATATATATATATATATATATATTATTATTAGTAATTTATGAACTGACTAATGGTTGTTCATCAGAAAATAAATCTTGGCATTCACTTAACTTTTTCAAATCTCTTTGTTCTGGGTTTCAAAAGTATAAGATGAAAATGTTATAAATATATCTAATATATATTATATTTAATGTTTTCAAGCTTATATATTGTAAATAAAATAGTTTTTGGATTAAATTGTATATTACTTTTGATTACTTCCCAACTTTTGAAATAAATAACATCCGCCTTGTCAAAGTTAAATTTTTAAAGAAAAACCGTTATATCTATGATAGTAATGAGATTAAGTGTGAAGAGACTATTAAAAAGATCAACTGTTTTAAATAAAACTGATGAAGCATAATTTATTCCAGCCATAAAACCAATTAATGGTGAAATTGAACACTTTGTTCAGTCACATATTCTGAATATTCAATTATTTCAAGCTCAATCTCATTTTTTACCTCACAGTAAATCTTCTATTATTTGAGATCTAATAGTTTTTCTTTAAAAACTTAATGTTGACAATGGCGAAGGATGTTGAAATGTTATGAAGTAATCAAACATAATACAATGTTTAAAAGAAAATCTACTTTATTGATATATATATAATATAAATAAAATGTTCATTAATTAGAACAAAAGTGTAATCATAATAAAAATAATAAAATAAAACGGTAATAAACTATTATAAACAGTCTTTCTATCGGCAGAAGTACTTTTTATCCCAATTGAAGCAGGTTTAAGAAATTAACAGAAAGTACTTCTGCGCATAGAAAAACTGTTTATTACCGTTTTATTTTATTATTTTCATTATGATATATATATTAGTGAGTATGTTTTTCATAACATAATTGGTAAAGTATGTTCAATGGAAATTATTATGGATTTAAATATTTGGTTCTGTTCTAAGCAAGCTTACAATTTTTATATTCCAAAAAAATAATTCATTTAGTCATCCTATTATTGGATAAGTTAATAAATCAATATTTAGTATTATTGACTAAAATAATGAGATAGGTATGTGGGCTAATATTAGATACTTCAAAATTTTTGTGGTAATTTATATATTGTTCTGAGTTTTCATGGTAAATGCTGATTGAAAAATTCTCAGTAATTTGGTGCCAATTTTTGTAAGTATAATTGAACAGAAAATTGAATGCCTTCTTATATATGTATTAAATTTTGTTTAAGGCATTATCATTTGAGTTATTTCAATTCTACCTTAGGGTATTTAACATAACATTGAATTATTTAATATTTAACGTTTCTTGTTATGATCAATTAACTCTTTAAAATCTAATAGTCGTTCACTTTGGTAGTATATATATATATAATAGTTTTAAATTAAAGTAGCGATAAATGATAAATAACAATAAATGATAAATAACAATAATATATAAATTACGCAGAAGCACGTTGGATTATGGCCTAATCATTATCAACTGAAATCAAGCTGTCAAAAAAAGCTGATACTATCTTCTAATTAGTTTATAAATATCATACCTTTAATTTTTTTATGATATCTTTTTTAATTTAACATTCCCATGTTATCTAGATTAAAGGTAAATTTAAAATTTCAAGATTTTTCATGCTTAAAAAAATGAGACAGTATTAGACTAATTATTTATAGCATTTTTACATGATGTAGTAATAATTTATATTCTGTTGGTCTTTTTTCCAAAATAACACCTTAATTTCCCAATCTGTGATTAAACAAGGAAAGACATTATAAAAAGAAAAAATTTAAAGAGGTGATTTTTATAAACCAATTTAAATATGGTATAATAAATAGACAATCAGTTATAAGATGTAATATGTTGGACTATTTCCATCATTTATGAGTGAATGTAAACTTTATTTAAACTTATAATATACCATCATTACAAACCTTCAGACAAATACAATCAGTTAATATCGATATATTCTGAACCTTGGAAAATTTTCTGATATTTGCCCCCTTTTTTTTGTCTGCCTGACTTCAGTTGATAATGATTTCAACATATTTGAAAGTATTTATGCTTCCTTTAGATATTATTATTGTTTATTATTATCACAGTTATTATACTTCAATATTATTACATTTAATATATATTTTAATGGATAACATATATAAGCCAGCTACTCTGTTTAGGTAACTATCAGGCTTCACAGATAATTGATAGTGGAATGATCATTAAATATAAAGACTAACTAAGAATAACAAATAAACAAGTGGTGAAGCAAAACTTAATGTTGCCTTGTAATACAAGATGTTGCTTCATCAAAAACTAGGTGTCTTTCTATTACAGTTATTTCTATCTCACTGCCTTTCTGCTTCATTTATTCAAGTTATTGCAGATCCCAGTTATTATAGGATTCTCATGCCATCAGACATTTCCTTATAATAACTGTGACAATAATATTGTGTATTCATGCAACAATATTTTATACTTTAATTACAACATAGCATTTCTGATTTCAATTTCGTTTATTTATTGCAAGCCTTCCAGAATTAAGAAAGCATAGATAGGATCAGCCTTAAAAAGCTAGCAGTTTTTAAATGTTATTTCTGCATGAAGCAGTATGCTCAGTAATGAGTCAATATAGCATTGGTTTTAGTAAATTAAGTATTTCATCTGGCAAAAACTGTACATTTAGGCTGCATTATTTATGGATCTTCTGCTTACCTAGGAAATGAGGATCTTAAAATGTGTTCTAAAAATCAAAAAGGTGTCAAGAGTATCATGCCTGGTAGATTACTTATTACATCAGTAGAAATGATAACAATAGTAATAAGAGTATCCATAGTTTTGGAAAACCAGATGCGGTAGTAATACTAAAGATAACTATTATTTTTCATCTTTTTTTTAAGTGTAGATGTATGGTATGTATGAACTTTATTTGAGAGAAACTCTTCAAGACCAGAAAAGAGAACTACACTAGCTGCTAATGATTTATTGAGATAGATGTAGATGCTCTTAAAACTTGTTCCTAAAGAAACAGAAGTTTAATAGAGCAGAAATGCAGGCAAACAATAAAACGACTATGCAAGGTGTTGGATTTGTTGTAATAATACCTTTTATTGTTAAATTCTTTGTTATACTAATTAAATATTAATAGTGGCTTCAAACTCACTTCATATATTTAATTAGTATCAATGCTGTAATCTTAGATCCAGAGAACATATAAAAGAAAAACTTTTATTTCTTGTTGGGTAACAATAACAACAAAATTATTAAAAACTCATTGTTGTTTCTTCTTTGAGACTATAGTGCACATGTTGTTACAAGAATTAATTTAAGCAAAAAGTTATTAACATAATGACACTAGGATGCTGTAAATATCCTGTTATTATTGAATATTTGCAAAACACAAAGAGAGATTAATGCAAAAATTTTCTTGAGGCAGAAAAACTTGATAAAACAACATGGATACATCCATGCTCAAACCAATTTCACCATAATAAATTCATTATAGTTAAGAATCAAAATATAAGGGGCATTCATGTTACATGAGTACATATAAGTCCAGTTGTTGGACAGGTCAAAATTTAACACCTTCAAGATCAAAATGAAAGTTAAATTTAAAAAGAAGATATTTCAACCATATTCACAAAATAATTGATGCTTATTTCTTAGAGAATCTATTATATTACTAAATTTTATCAGTTATTAAACATAAAAATTGCTAGTTTGCATTTGCTAGACTGTCAAGTATTGAAACATGAAAATCTCTCAAAGAGTATATTATAGATACGAGTAAATGTATTCTTGTTTTCATTAAAAAGAAGATTCGTGTTGTTTTTCTGACAATGATATTATTATTGATGATTTGATTAAAAAACTTGCGGCATTTTTTGTTTGGCAGAAAAATGTATTAAAAATGTGACAGTAGAAATTTAACAAGTGATTTTTTTTTTTAAATTGTTGGTGAATAAAACTGCAGATACGAATTTTCACTGATCGGGATCATTTTAGTTTTTTTATGCCTTGAAAGCAATGTATGAAGCTGAAAAATAGTAGCACATTCACATTAAATCGAGTAATGACATTCTTATAATATGACAATGACATTTTAAATAGGTAAAAGGAATATTTCAACCCTTTGAATAATGATACAAGAAGTTAGATGACAATTTTTAATGACATCTATTTTGTGTACTCATTTAGATTTGGACAAGGATGTCCAGCTTAGAGAAGTCAAACAGATCTTTGTTTTATTAAAAATTGAAAGACTACACATCCTGATGTAATATCTGCAGATACTTTAAAACTTATGGTGATATGTTATTTTAAAAATATTGCTTTTTTTTTAATATATGAACCCATGGAAGTGTGTCATCGCATCTTAATGATGTTTTTACTGTACCAATATTTAAAAACAAGGGGAATAGATAAGTTTGCAGTAATTAGCATGCAATATCATTATTATCTACCTCAGCAAAAATACTTTCAATGATTTTATTGAATGGGTCGCTTCCAGTTATGGCTGAATGATTAGTTGAGACATAATGTGGTTTTAGAAAATCACGAAGCACTTTAGACATAGCTTTTGCTGCCAGGCAAATACAAAAAAAATTGTTAGGAGCAAAGAATTGGTTTATATACTGAATTTATTGATTTTCTTAAGACATTGGATTCAATTAATAAGACCAGTCTATAGTATTTGTTTGAAATTAGGTGCTTCTACACAAAATTTGATTATATGGTACAGCTTCTACATCATAGAATGAAAGGAATTGCTATTACTACATGTAGAAAATCTGAGAGGTTTAAAATGAAAACTGATGTTAACCAGGAACGTGTATTTGTTCCAGCATTGTTTTCACATCTTATAACAGTAGCTTTTGAAATTTTTATAGGTGGTATAATTAAATAGGAATCATGATTTGATAGGGGTTTCAAGCTTGAATTTTTAATTTGAATCTATTAAAAGAAAAACAAAATTTATTTATGGATTCCAGATTTGCTTTATGTTTGTGATTATACCACTTTTATCAGTTCAAAAAACGAAAGTACTTAATGTTTTTGATACACTATATAAAGACTTTGATTTATTAAGTACTATTCAAAGAAAAAGTTATTTATCATCAGTGATGAAAAAAATCTTCTCAATTTTTACTTTGCCTGAGAATGTAAATCAATGTAAATATTTTGGTAGCCTTATAAATAGAAAGGTGAACTTAGATGTTGAGGTGTCATATAGGCACCAATGTTCTGCTTTTGCTTTCAATAGATAAAAGATAGAGTATTTCATTACAGAAATAACTACAGCAACTTTTTTAACTGTATATGAACTGTCATTTGACCTGATTTATTGTATAGAAGCAAAACTTTGACATTCTTTCGGAGCAAAATAAAGGCATTAGAAATGTTTTATATATTGGATGCTTCTAAAATTTCAAAAATACTATGGCAAGATCATAATATCAATCATTGTTTTTCACATCTCTGGATATGATGCTATAAAAGCCACTATGATAAAATCACAGACTTAGTTGGATTGGATATATAAAACAAATGATCAATACAAGATTTCCTTAATGAGTATTTTATATTACACTTGAGTATGACTTTCATGGGAAAAATAGGCCGTCTACAATAAAAGAATTATCTTAAAGATAATCTAAAGAAGTGTAAAGTCAGTGGTTTCCATTTGGGAAAATATGCCGAGAATAAAATATAATTACGGAAGTATTTTACAAAGAAACGTTTACTGAAGAAATTACGAGATATCTTAAAATATCAAATAATAAGGAAAATGGGAGGCATGTTTTTTCATGTAGCAAATATGTATTACATAGATTGATTTGTATAGACACCTCAATAATCATTTCTAGAGTTGTTTTCCTCTTTCTCTCTTTCTCTCTCTTAGCTATCTATTTATCAGTCTTTTTGAATTTGACATGGCCACACCCGTTTATGACTATCTGTTTATTATTAATTATTTATATGAATGTCTTTGTTTGTTATAATTAAAGATTGATTATTGTTCAAATGCAATTAAGATCTACATTTATTCTGCATTTTTTGTGTGGGTTGTTTTAACAGGAAGTCATAGTTGGTAATTATAATTTAGAAACAAATTGCTTATTAAAATTTATTAAGAGTAATTAACTTGCTTGTTTACATTAGAATATTTTACATTTTTGTTTTATATATATTCCAGCATTATTATAATTATTTAATTCTAGAATTACACAACCGTTAAAAAAGAAAAATATTTTAGATGAATGTGATTATAAAGACAAAAATGAGCTAATATATAGACTAATGAAATGTGCACAAAATCACAAAGTATATAGCATAAATTTAGTTTTTGAGAAAAATA
Source organism: Epiperipatus broadwayi (assembly GCA_028023455.1). NCBI lineage: Eukaryota > Metazoa > Onychophora > Udeonychophora > Euonychophora > Peripatidae > Epiperipatus > Epiperipatus broadwayi. The sequence goes on from JAQFVV010001123.1 coordinate 22,407, forward strand.
TAAAATAAATAAATATGGCAGCATCCAAATAAATGTCAGTACAATTGTACTTTAACAATGTAATATGTACTTCAAGACTGTGATGTATTCAATATATTTAAGAGGAGAAAGTAATCATTGATCATAAGTAAAATACTTCTTAATTAAATATAGATGTTCTATTTGATATCTCTATTGCTTGTAAATATTGCAGTGAACGAAAACTAGAATTTGAAAATTGTTAACATCAATACAAAGATCAAAGATATTTTATAAAAAAAAAAACTATTCTATAGATAGCTAATACAAAAAACCAGTCGCTCGTAAATAAATTTCAACAGAGTCTGTAAAACGCAGGAGAAAAAAAACAATATTAAAAGTAATGAAGTTCTAATTCTATATTCGTAGTAATTTGATATCCTGGTCATCTTATTGAACCAATTAGATTATCTCTTTGATCAATCCCTAATAATTTGGGATGTTTATGTTCTAATTAGGAATAGTTCGTTACTCACTTACTACTATAAATAATGCAGAATCTGAATTAAAATTCTCAAGTCTATTTTTGCCTAAAATTTTTCAATTTCACCTATTCATTCTTTAAATTAGATCTGGCCGTGTTTATATGCTAACCACTCAGCGCGACTCCTTTAGCTATCTCATCTTGAAATCACAAATCTGTCAGATTCATTTCTACATATTTATTTCATCATGTGAACATCTTCAGTTTTCATACAGTTGTTACTGTTTTGTTTTTTAACTGCTCTATCGCCCTATTATTAGATTGCCAGTCTTAATTCAATGTCAGTACTATTTAATTAATGACATTTTCTTAACAAAATGGATATCAATATAGAACTTTGCTTCCTGTTTTTACCAATTATCAACATAAGAAATATAATTGTTTCTTTTATAGGTTTTGTTTCCTCTATAAGAGTTTGTACAACATAAAAGTAGATAAAAAAAATTTTTGCTTAAATTGGGAAAATATATTGGTATTTAAAAACATAGACTACAGTATCCATCAGTTATGAATATTTAGATTTTATTTTGCATCTCTGGCCATATATTAAGTCTTTATTTATTTTTAACTATTACCAATACATCAAAGATTTGGCCTGTTAATAAAACCTATCTGATGATTTGGGTTTAGATTCCACATATGCCTATCATTTCACATTTTACAAATTAATGTAATTATTAACCTAAAGAGTCTTCTAATTAGAATCATCTAAAATATTAGAGTTCACAATGATAGGACTTTTATATAAATCTGCACTGATTTTGACGATTAAGATATGGGTGATAAAAATAAAAATACCCAATGATATGCATTAATTCAATATATAATAATAAATAATACCTTCATTGATTAATGAACTTTAAATCATTTATATCTCCAATAAAATGTTCCTAGATATGCAAACGACAATAAAAATTTTATTCAATTATTACAATAACTTAATTATTATTTCTTAAAAATATCAATCTAAATTTTAAAACCATATCATTGTCTTTGTTGTAATTCACATAACTATTTTACTTGAAGTTCATTTACACAAATGTAATGGTGCTTAAATACCTGTTAATTACTCATTAATTAGCTGCTCAAAAGTCATGCAAGATTCTAACACTAGAACTTATAAATATATCCATGATTCACAAGTGCATCACTCTATCACAAATCGTGAAATAAGTAATATATCTCTGAAATTATAATAATAATGTTTTAAAATTGTTAGTAATATATCTAAGTAATAGCCTCACATTGGAATTATGTTTTGTAGATTAGAAAATTTCTGGATAATGACTACACGATGCTAATATACTTTACAATTTGGCTCACATTCCCTGCGACAACTGCGAATGATGAAGAAAGTTGTTGGTTTCGAGAAGTAAGTTATTGTTTTGCATATTTTTTTTAAAAAATCGAATTTATTACATTCTTGTTTTAAAACTTGTACGATAGAAAAATAATTTCTATAATAAATTTGATTGTTATTGAGGGATTATTATAATTCTTTATTATTCATTAAATTCACTGTATTCTTTTATTTTTATATGAATTTTTGTTTGTCAATTAAAAAGGAATTAGAGAATTTTGTATACGAAATGACAAATATCCCATAACTTCGGGAGCAGTTGGCACAGGCCAAGTGCCCAGTTTTTTTTTAATGCTAATAAAAGTCCTACTTAGACATCATTATACAATATCGGATTATTATGATTGTTTATTGTGCATTAAATTCACATTATTATTTTATTTTTATATGCATTTTTGTTTGTCTATTGAAAAGAAATTAGAGAATTTTATATAAAAAATGATAAATATGCCTTAATTTGGGAAGAAGTTGGCACAGGCCTAGTGCCCAGTTTCTTTTTTGTTAATGCTGATAAAGATCCTACTTAGACATCATAATACAATATCGGATTATTTTGACATGCAAAGGAAAGATTAAAATGTCAAGTGGTAAAGAAAATCGAGCTTCTTGTTTGAATCAACAACCTCTACTCTCATACTTCTTTTTCCAAAGACAACGTTTTTGTTTCAAAGGGTCATAATGATTGTCTAAATTTCCTCAGTTATAACAATATTCTCACAGGCAAATAGATATTTGAAAACACTTTCTAATCATCACCTTTCTAGACTATTTTTATACTTTAGTGTATATATGTAATCTTATAATTTGGTACAAAGTATATAGTTTGGTGAAACTGATTTGAAATTTCTCTATCTTCTTCTAAGTAACTTGATTGATCATAGTTAGCATTTTATATATATATATAAGATACTTGTATTCAAATTGGCTTGATGATGACATCGTGTAGTGTCATTTTGCTTATTATATTATTATTTCCTCATCTATATTAGCTTTACTCTTTTTCAGTTATTGAGTTAGATAATCTGTGCTTAACCTGCAAAAACCAAGAGGATATTACATCAAGTTTATTAAGATAAATCATCATCAACCATTATCAACCCACTGCAGGATGAAGGTCTCTCCAAGTTCAATCCATCTTCTCCAATTTTTAGCTTCTCTTGTCCACATCACCCCTGCACACTTTTTTATTTTATTCATCCATCTCACATGTGGTCTCTTTCTGGGTCTTTTACAATCTCTTGGAATCCAGTTTAAGATTTCAATTGTCCATCTATTATCATCTCTTCTAGCAATATGTCCAATCCAACTCCACTTCAGTCCTTTAATCTTTTCAATGAGGTCAGTAACACTTTGTTTGTTCTCTTACCCATATATTGTGTTTTTAATCCCTTCTTGTTACTCCCAACATGCATCTTTCCATACATCGTTGAGTGGTCTGAAGTTTCTGTATTGCTTTTCTATTAAGTGTCTAAGTCTCAGATCCATAAGTAAGAACTGGTAAAATATATTTATTAAAAACCTTCCTTTTCAAACACAGGCATATTTCCTATTAGTATCAAGTTATGTCTACCAAAAGCACTCCAACCAAGTTTAATTCTATGATCAATTTCATACATTGTGTTTCCATTTGTATTAATAATCTGACCAAGGTATTTGTAACTGTTAACTTCTTCTAACTCATCATAATCAATCTTTATTTTCATATTTTGAGAAAATCCATTAAACATTATTTTAGCCTTTCTAACATTTATCTTTAGTCCTACTTTCAGCTGATAACTCCTGCAACATTTCCTGCAGCTCTAAAGCATTATTTGCAAAAACAACTACATTATCTGCAAAATCTAAATGACTTAAATAATCTCCATTTATTTTCACTCCTTTAGCTTCCCATTTTAATTCACAAAATACTTCTCGCAGCACTGCTGTAAAAAGTTTTGAAGATATGGAGGCACACTGTCTTACATCCTTCTCAATGATAAATTTCCTAGCATCATTATGTAATCTAATTGTTGCTGTTGCATTTTTATACATATTCTTTAAAATATGACAATATCCTGAATCTATCTATACCTTGATGATCCAATGCTTTAATCACGGAAGAAATGTTTATAGAATCAAATGCCTTTTCATAATCTACAAATCCTAACCATAATGGCAACTCATATTCATTTGTCCTTTATATAACTTCTCTCAATACCGGGATATGATCTACTGTAATAAAATCACTTTTAAATCCAACTTGTTCTCTTGATTGGTGGAAAGCCAATGTTTTCTGTAGACGAGTTATAATTATCTTGGTAAAATGTTTGTATAAAACTGATAAAAGGCTGACAGGACTGTAATTTCTAATATTTTCTTTGTAACCCTTTTTAAATATTAATATTAATATTGCATTCTTCTAATCATCTGGTACATCTTTATCATTTAGACATTTAGTATATAACTGTGCTAAAAAAATTCTATTTCTTTATCTGTTTCTTTTAATATATCAATTATAATTCCATTATTACCTGGAGCCTTTCCTTTCTTCACACATATAATTGCATATCTCACAGCTTTATTTAAAATTCTGGGCAATTCAGAAAATATAATAGATATAGGAGGTACGTGTTCTTTATTACTATATAATTTTTGATAAAAGTCTTCTACACTTTCCATGACGTCATCTCTCTTTTTAGTAATAAATCCATCTTTTTGTCTTATTGCAGATATAAATTTCCTACCAATACCAAAATGTTGTTTTACACTCTTGAGACTTTTATTCTCTTCTACAGTTTTACTTGGTAGTTCACAGTTATACTTTTTTATATTATTTTCACCTCTTTTCCTTACCATTTTACAAAATTCGAGATATTCAATCCTTTTTAATGCATCATTTTTGTATATCTTCATATTCCTTTTTTTCTTCATAAATTCTCTAATCTCAGTAGACATTTTATTGGTCAATTGCTGCTTTTTTCTACCAGCTCAGTTTTTAAAAGTGTATCAGTTATTTTCATATTAATTTCATTCAAATCTGAATCATGTTCCAAATCCATTAATACTTGAAACCGATTTGTAAGTTCTAATTTAAATTCATTAAAATGTTTCTGAAGATTAGAAATATCAGCTGTAAATATTGTTTTTTTTTTAATAATTTTTGTCTCTCCAGTTTTGCATTAACGTGTATCTTACATCTTTCTAATCGATGATCACTTACTGTGTTAAATTTATTAAAAACATTACAAACTTGAAATATGTATTTTCTGTTAGTCAAAATATAATCCAATTCTGCTGTACCTTCATTTGGATGCTTTCATGTCCATTTCCTTTTAACATTTTTCTCAAAAAAAGAATTCATATTATAAAGTTTTTCTTTTTCTGCAAACTCTACAAGTCTATGTCCTCTCTCATTTTTATTACCATAACCAAAATTACGTACAGCACTTTCATCTTTCATTTGTTTACCAATTCTAGCATTAAAGTCTCCCATAACAAATTTTAAAATGATGTTTACTTTAATCAAAAGCTTTTTGTACATCCACATAAAAATCTACTACTACTTCATCACTATGAGAACTTGTTGGGTATAAATTTAAATTATCTGCATTTGGTATCTGCTATTATGTTGTATAACTAATTTTGCCATTCTGTTCAATGTACCATCAATCTCCACAATGTTGTTCTTCTACTTTTAATTTATAATGAATCCTACTCCACTTGTATTTCCAATATGTGTGCCTTTATAATAGAGTATATGTCCACTTTTTAAATCAGTTGTCTCTTCATCTTTTCTTCTAACTTCACAAAGTCCAATAATGTCCCATTTTATATAAGACAGTTCTTCTAATTCTTGCAATCTTTCTTCACTTGAAACTGATCTGCAGTTGTAAGTACCTAAGTAAAAAGTCATCACCAAATGCCAGCCTGGGTCCAAAATCAGGGGATTCTTAGCACTCTCTGTCCTCAGCCACCAACCTTTGCCTTGGTTGGTGACTTTACAGTCTCCTGTGAATAAGGGCCATGATCTATTTTTGTCTGTCATAATTGTATATATTGGAAAAATATTTATTATTTACACAAACATTCATTCTGCCTTATCAGGCAACTGAGAAAAAAGACCTTTCTTGATCTTAAACTCAGAGGTAAAAAGCCAATAAACTCACCACACTTGCTAATGCATGTTGGTGGCAGCCCATCCATATTAATATACTATGTGAATAATCACATAGTAATAACAGCCACAATGACCAGAACATATGGAGTGGACATTAGGAATTTGCCCTGCTGGGTTCCTTTAAGGCCTCCAAGAGAAATCAAAGGGTCTCCTTTTAGTTAATAGCAAACTCCTTTCTGCAGCCACTAAGATAAATAAACATAAATAATTGTTATTTATTTTTCTCTTTAATGATTAACCTTAGTTTAATTAAAATGAGTTATTCAATTTATTGTGAACTAGTTGATAAAATATTATAAACATTTTTTTTTATCTTTCATTTTAACAGAAATATGTAAAACAGAATAAATCAATTGGTTAAAGAGAGAGAGAAAACATTCAGAGATTTTTTTAAAAAAAAAAAAAATGCTAGTAAGAGCAAGTGTAAAATGCAGAGAATTTTTTTTTTTGGGGGGGGGGATGTTTTACATATAACAATTAGTGAAAGCTTCTCCTTATCATTTGCTAATAAAAATGAATAGCTAAATTTAAACAAGACTGTCCAGGTTTTCCAGCCAATAATCTAACTGCTGATAATCTTCTAAAATGTCTATAATTGAAATATACAGATGTTATTAACTGTGGCAATGGAAATAACTGTTTTAAAGGTCAGTCAATCTGCTTACATTCTTTATTGTTTACAAACTATATTAACCTTGGCTGTAATAGTTTACTTTATGACTTTAACACATAAAGTTGTGCTATATATGTATGGAGTGAAATGTTGTATTAACAGTTTTTGTGTGCCAGTGAGCGAACTATAAAGAATTAATTATAACCCAGTTGCAAATTATATTAGAAGTAACATTGTTACTTATTAAAATTACAATATAGTTGTTGAAAGAAGTAACAGCTAACCATGAAATTATTTTTAGCTGTCATAGCAAATGTGGGATAATTATTTGATTGGACAATCATTCTCGGCCTTTGACACTAATAAATTAAAAGTAATGAAATATTTTAACTTGGGAGTAACGCCTAAAATAAAGTAATGAATTTTTATTTACTTTCAAGGAATACTCTGATTAAAATTGTATATATCCTACATCTTAAAATATCTCGAATATTCAGAGAATTTAATGGGGTATTCATTATAGATGGAGATGAAGACAAATACAATTAACTCTTAAGATTTTTATGTTAGAATTGAAAAATATCTAGTTATATTTTGTACATTATGTATTAAGAAATGCAATTGATTTATTGGCTAATAGTCAATATCTTTAAATATTATGTATTTGAATTTAACGAGTAAGTATTTAATTTTGATTTGTGTTTTATATTATCTTATATGTGTGTGAATTTCATAATATATATATATATTCTATTGTGGCTAAGATAATTATTTAAAAATTTAAATTCAAAGGATTTAACATATGATATAGGGATTGAAGAGAGTCAATTATTAGGGAGTAGCACTTGTGTAAAGGTTTAATGATTATTTAATGAATCTATAACATGCATCAATACCACATGACTTAATCCTTTATCTCTTCCCAGAGTTCTGTGTCTATACTCATATTTACTAAGTATTAATGTTTATCCTATGCTTTTGGCATAATCAGTCATTATCTCAGAAGTTTCCTATATTAAAGTCTTTAACCATTTTATATCGTAATTCACATTAGTAACACTGCATGTGCTTCCTAATTTCACAGATTTATTGATGAGGGTAATTTTATTTCTTTTTATTAGGGAAGTAAGTGTTAACACTATTTTAATGTTATATGGCATTTTTCTGTGCTGATGGTCTAATCTGAAGAATAATTGTTTGCCATTTTATCATATTACTTATATTATTCTGTGCTGGTGGTTAATCCACAGAATAATTATTAACGTTATTTTTTGTATATTCTTTAATTTTGTTTCAGCACTGGTGGTTAATCCACAGAACATTCTGCAATTATGCTAATTGCTCTGATGATGATTAAAAAACACATAGGGTAGTTACTGCTTTGTTATATCTTTGTGTAGATGAGTACATCTATATGTATATTATTGCTCTTTGATGTATAAATATATGTGTGAGCAGAGTCCCCATATGTTAAGATGCTTATATTGTTTTCTGCATCTTTATGTTGATCTCACATGTTCAGTTAACAGCCATAAAAGAGCATTCAAATGCGTTATTGTTATAATTTCTTATAGGTAATTATATGATATTCGATCTGAAGTTCAGATTCCCTCTTTGATTCATTATCTGATCATGGTCAATGTTCACAGGTTTATTATTATTATTATTATTATTATTATTATTATTATTATTATTATTATTATTATTATTATTATTATTATTATTATTATTATTATTATTATTATTATTATTATTATTATTATTATTATTATTATTATTATTATTATTATTATTATTATTATTATTATTATTATTATTATTATTATTATTATTATTAATAGTAGTAGTAGTAGTAGTAGTAGTAGTAGTAGTAGTAGTAGTAGTAGTAGTAGTAGTAGTAGTAGTACCATCAAGAATTATTGAAAAATCAATTTATTACAGAATTATACATTATTTAAAAAACATTCTTCCTTATTCTTTACATGGATTTCTTCCAGGAAGGTCAATAGAAACAAATTTAGTCCATATATCAGATGCCATAGATAGAGCTATTGAGGCAAGAAGTCAATTGGATGTAATATATTTTGATTTATCAAAGGCTTTTGATAGAGTTGATCATAGATTACTTCTTATGAAAATAGAGAAAATTGGATTTTCAATCAATCTAATGAATTTATTCAAGTCATTTCTATCTAATAGAAGCAATTATGTTTATTACAATAATAAACAGTCAAATAATTTTAAATCTAGACTTGGACTTCCACAGGAGAGTGTATAAGCCCAATATTTTTCGCTATTTATATATCAGATTTGATAACATTTATTCCAAGTAGGAGTGTATTATGCTATGCAGATATTAAAATTTTTCTGGAGATTAATAGTAAAGAAGATATTAAAACTTTACAAAATTATATAGATGTCTTTTACAAGTGGTGCCAAAAAAATAATATGAAAATAAATATTGATAAATGTAATGCTATGACATTTTCAAAAAAAACAATGTTAATATGGGGTAGTTACCATACTGATCATCTTGAAATTAAAAAAATTACTGATCATAAAGATTTGGGTATAATTTTCACAAGCAATTTTACTTTTAATAACCATATAACATATTCTGTTAATAAAGCATTTAAACTCATTGGCAGGATGCTCAGATCAAAAATTGTTTTTGATTTCCAGAATAATAAAGTAATATTTAATAGTTTGATATTGCCGATTTTACACTATTGGATCCATTGTATGGAATTCTATAAATGAAACAAATATAAAAAAAAATACAAAAGGTTTATGATAAATATTGTAAATATGTGTATAAAACTTCATTTTATAATAATAATGAATTGCATGTTAAGAGAATATTATCTGATATGTGTTTTTTTATATAAAATGATAAATGGCACAGTAACTTTTGATAATTCAGTAACAAATCTGCTATATAAAATACCAACTTTCAATAGCAGAAATCACAAACTTTTTCATTTACCATTAATTAAACATAAATGTGTAAAAAAATGCACCTGTATATAGATTACAAAATGAATATAATAATATGTTTAGTGATGTAGAGTTTACATCAGATTTTAAAATATTTAAAAAGTATATATTAGATTCATTAAATCAAAATTTTATGTAAATTTTAATTTTAATCATTGTAAACATTTTCTTAGCTTTGTAAGCTGTTGTTTACTAATAAATTGAATTGAATTAAATTGAATTATTATTATTATTATTATTATTATTATTATTATTATTATTATTATTATTATTATTATTATTATTATTATTATTATTATTATTATTATTCTCTTCTTCTTCTTCTTGTTCTTCTTCTTCTTCTTCTTCTTATTATTATGATTATTCTTGTTCTTATTATTATTATTATTATTATTATTATTATTATTATTATTATTATTATTATTATTATTATTATTATTATTATTATTATTATTATTATTATTATTATTATTATTATTATTATTTTTCTTCTTCTTCTTCTTTTTCTTTTTCTTCTTCTTTTCTTCTTCTTCTTCTTCTTCTTCTTCTTCTTCTTCTTATTATTATTATTATTATTATTATTATTACTATTATTATTATTATTATTATTATGTTTCAACAGTAAGCTTTATTTGTCTTAAAGGGTTACAAGAGTTTACATAGCTTGGATTGCTGTGTTTACATGGGCAATCCGTAGTTGTAGGTTTACATATATAAAAATGGATTTATTGTTTTACACAGGATTACAGGAATTTTAACATGCTGTGAATTAGTTACATGGTTTTACATAACTTGGATTGCTGTGGTTACATGGGGAATCCCTAGATATAGGTTTATATATATATATATATCAATCCCTAGATATAGGTTTATATATATATATAAAAGTTGATTTATTGATTTACATGAGATTACAAAAAATTGTCATGCTGTGGATTAGTTACAAGCATTTTTACTTAGCTTGGATTGCTGTGGTTTCATCAGCAATCCATAGGTGAGGTTTATATATGTAAAAGTTTATTTATGCTGTGGATTAGTTAGAATGGTTTTACATAGCTTAGATTGCTGTGGTTACATGGGTAGTCCATAGTTGTAGTTCCACACATGTAAAAGTTGTTTTATTGGTTTACACAAGATTGCTTAAATTTCACATGGTCTGGACCACTGTATCTACAGATGCAATCCAAGTTTAATTCTATATGTGGTTGAGTAGCCTTGGTAACATAGATGAGGACTAGAAATTGCTGGTGCATTTGAATATATGAGTGTTGCAGAGGGGTGGGGTGGTACAGCAATGTTAGAATTGTTTGCAATTGTTAATTTGCTGTAGTTTCATCAGCAATCCATAGGTGAAATTTATGTATGTAAAAGTTTATTTATGCTGTGGATTAGTTAGAATGGTTTTACATAGCTTAGATTGCTGTGGTTACATGGGTAGTCTGTAGTTGTAGTTTCGCACATGTGAAAGTTGTTTTATTGGTTTACACAAGATTGCATAAATTTTACATGGTCTGGACCACTGTATCTACAGATGCAATCCAAGTTTAGTTCTATATGTGGTTGAGTTGCCTTGGTAACATAGACGATGACTAAAAATTGCTGGTGCATTTGGATATATAAGTGTTGCAGAGGGGTGGATGGTACAGCTATGTTAGAATTTGTTGCAATTGCTAATTTGAACTTTGTGGTAAGCTGGCCAAACTCTGGATCTGTGTGCTAGAGGTCAGAGCTGAGTAAGGCTTTTGATGAAGTTTAAGAATGAGATCCATGTGTAGAGTGTCCTGATTTCCAGAAAAGTCTGATGGTACAGCTATGTTCAAACTGGTTGCAACTGTTGAGTTAGAGTTTGCAGTTGGTTAGTCTCTGACTCTGGGTCTGGCTGTGTTAGAGTTGGTGGCCAATAAGGCTTTTCATATGATTTAAGTGTGAGCTTCATGGCTAGTGTCCAGGCAAATTCTAGGCAAGTAGTTAGGCTCAGCATTGCTATTAGAAATGACATGTTTTTTGAAATTATCTAGTAACTTGATGATAGTTGAAGATTTAAACAGAAAATTGGAAATCAATTATCATCTGATTGGTAATTGAAAAAAGTATATAGTTTTTTTTTTTCTAGCCTAAAGTTTTGACTACTCTATAAGCATAAACAGCCAGGGCTTGTTAACTCAATTGTGAGCAAATGAACTAATTGCTGGGAACTTGAATACGAATTTTTAATACTAAACAAAGATTAGAGATTGCTACAATAATGTTAAAAATAAATGTATGCCTGACTGACCTATTGGTCTTTGAAACTCTATGTTGGTATTATTGTGGTCAAATACTGGTCATGCAATGTTTTTTTTTAAAAAATTAACATTAAAAGTAACTTGATTTCAATTGGAAGTTTGAATAAAAAATGTAATAATCGACTGATTAAAGGTATATTATTATCTTGAATTAAACTAAGATCGTGAATTCTTTTTAAGCATAAAAAACACAAAGCTAGTTAACTTGTTTATTTAGCAAGTGATTTACTTGCGGGAAATTTGTAACTGATTTTTTTTTCCAAAACAAAAATCTGACTTTGCAATTAATAAAATTAAAAATTGGCTTACATTTGACTGAACTTTGGATTTTGAAACTCTGTGCTGACAATGTTGGCAGTAAGCATCTGGTCATGTGATTACTTAGTCTCCATATTGTTTTTCAGAATTATCGTTGGGTAACTTGATTTTAATTAAATTTGTGAATGAAAAATGCAATACAAAAGTATTAAACAATTATCAACTCATTGGAAATTGAAAAAGGTATATCAGGATAAAGTTTTTATCCTGCCAGGTTTAAACTTTGAGTACCTTTGAAACATGGAAAACTAGAGCATGCTGACTTGGTTGTGAACAAATGAACCTTTGCTGCTGAACTATTATTATTATTATTATTATTATTATTATTATTATTATTATTATTATTATTATTATTATTATTATTATTATTATTATTATTATTATTATTATTATTATTATTATTATTATTATTATTATTATTATTATTATTATTATTATTATTATTATTGTTGTTGTTGTTGTTGTTGTTGTTGTTCTTGTTGTTAAAGTTGTTGTTGTTATTATTATTATTACTATTATTATTATATATCTGGAGTATACATGCATAGGTTCTGTTTTTGACATGTTGGAGATGTTATTCACTAGGTGTTTGAACCCATGTTCTTTCCTATAAGGTCTGAAATCAAACACATTTGTGATAAAATCTTATATTGTCTTTATTTGAAATTCATGTACATTATTCATTGTATAGAAACAAGTATATGTGATCTCTTATTTTATTTATTATTTATCTAATTATTGTACATCATAAATGTATAGAAACAAGTACATATGATGGACTTTTATTTTATTTATTCGTTTATTTAATTTTGTGAACTTTGTATTAACCAATTATTTATTTAGAATTGATTGAGTCATAAATAAATGTTAATTTTATAATTTAACCTAATTATGCCATTGCTATTCATCATACATAAAACCAGAAAATCCAACGTATTAAATAGATCATAAATATTAGAGCACTCATTGAATTAGTAAACCACTCAATTAAATGAGAACTAATGCCCAACAATTTAAGTTTATATAAAAGTCTAACATGTGAAACTTTATCAAATAATAATAATAATAATAATAATAATAATAATAATAATAATAATAGTAGTAGTAGTAGTAGTAGTAGTAGTAGCAGTAGCTACAGCAGTAGCAGTAATCATAGTAATAGTAGTAGTAGCAGCAGCAGAACAATTGTTTTAGTCAAACATACAATAAATATAATTTTTTTCTGCTTTTAATAATTTAAAATATATTTATATAAAAATCTATTTATGTGATTTTTATTTAATTGTTTTTTATTGTGATGGAAAAGAAAATCAATAAATCCACTAATTCATAAGAATTGCTTATAATTTCTTTTAATTATATTATTTTACAAAATTTTATTCTAATCCTTCTTCTTACATACTTTAAAACAGTGTTGTGCAACCTGGTGACACAATACTACACTCTCAATGATGAGCAAAATAAAGTTGGTATGCTTCTTATCATGCATTATTACACGAATTACATAAATCAACAGATTTTGTTTTTTTGTTTTCTATTGATTCATTATATTTAGCCAGATTATGTTTCCTTGATTTTACAAGCTAGTTTTTGACTCCTTCAGAGTTTCTGAATGCATCTTCATAGTAAGTAATATTAATGAAGTGAAAGTTTGTCTCACTATTTTTACTGCTTTTAAGTTTGTTTGTCATCAATTTGTCAACATTATAAAACATATACATCTCCAAATTTTTTTTACTCTTTTGATAATAATACAAGGCTATTGGTGAAAGAGGTAAATATATGCACTTTTCTTAGCAACCACTTGTCATTTAATGTGACATATGCTAATGTTAATAAACTTTCAAAATTTGGACATATTGTAAACTCATAAACTTGCATTACCAGATCAATCATACCCTCATACAGTTGCTACTCAAACCCTTCTTACATTTGGTTAACATGCAATTAAGATAGGAAATATCCACTTACTATATTAGATTATATTTATAAAGTTATTGTTTCCTTTTCCTATGAAAAAATTTTAGTTAGTCCAGGAATTCTCTTCTGGTACTATCCATGATAAAAAATGTAAGTGATTCTTTTAGGGTTCTACTCTCTCTTTTTGTTTCGATAATTTGAGCAACATAACTAGTCAAGATTTATAATCTGACATCTCTCAACAGACAAATATCCCAGATTTACACATCAGCATTACCTCACATTCAGTTAACTAAAGTAACTGAGAACACCATGTACAACACAATCTTTCCAACAATTTAAATCATTTTAGTTATACTTTTAACTTATTATCAGTTATTACTCATAAAAACAATAATCATTTTCAAATCCATTCTAATAAAAGCAATGCTATCTTTTTTTTTGTTGGCTTAGGTGACGGGCATCTTGACAGATTTTTTTGTGAATCTTACAACATTTTCTCTATTTTATATCAAGTCCTTTTTCTTATATCCAATTTAAATATATCAAATTTATTAAGTGCAAACAGATAACATTGTAATAACTTGAAAGCTAAAACCTTTGATAGTTACAATTAAAACATGCTTATGTGACAGCGAATCAGATGTAATAATGACTACATGTGGAGCTCTCAATTCTAAAACATCTTTTTCTTATAGTTCTGACTTGTGTTTTAGAATTGAGAGGTCCATGTGTAGTCATTATTATATCTGATTGGCTGTTACATATGCATGTTTAAAGCGTATCTGTCGAAGATTTTAGCTTTCACACTATTATTATATCCAATTGTAAATTTGGAGCCAATACATAGAAATGGTGAATGATGAATGTCATGATCATAATTACTATTATCATTTAAATCTGATCAACTATCAATCCATCTGATAATCCAGGTTTTTTCTGGACTATCTATAAACTTTCTCCTTTCTCTTTTTTCAACTATGTTGGAAATGTTCTCTTTCCTTTTTCCCATTTTTATTATATTTATATGGGGTTCATTTCCTTTAAATGGAAATTTATTTGGGGATTTAAACTCTTCCTCTTTTTTTTTCATGTTCAGGTTTGCTATTATAAAAACCACTGGGCAGCTCAGCATTTTACTCAATTGTTTTTCTGTCAGTGCCGGTTAAAATCTTCTCAATATAATAGAGGAAGTTGTGTCTCACTATTCTTATTATTGATTTTGTGAAAGAGTATTGACTGTTAAAGTTTTAATCTTGACCATTTTACTTCTGAAAAATTTTATATATGGTCATACAGGTCAACATCTCTCTTGAGATAGCTGGTATTTAATGTCCTCTTGGTAGTCATTCCAATAACAATTTAATATACTTTGTGAGTATCATAAAAACATTCTAGGCTTATTAAATAGAAAACTCCACCAATATTGAAATGCCTCTTGCAGATAGCTGCATGCTATTTCATGCTTAGTTTTTTCCATCATAAGATTTAGGTTGAAAAATTTCTCTAGAAATTTTAAAATATTCAACAATATCTTTACCAGTATAACTTGAAAATATTCTTATCATAAGGACGTGATTAACAATACTTGGCAAGTATTTATATATCTTATGATCTGTTTATCCTTTTGTTTTTATATTTTATCTGATCACTTCTTGTCTCTCTTTTAGGATCAGTCATAGCTAAATTATTCTGCATCCCTATTATTTCATCAGCCTCAAGCATCTATATTGTGGATATGATTTCTTCTTGTATTTCTTTTTGCTTTACTTATCTGAAGGGTTACCAAGAGTTATGCTAAGTCATTTTCTTTTATTGCATTTTTGTTAATTCTTCTTGATTTCAATTTTTATTTTTTTTATTGTCTCTGTAAGGCTTTGTGCTAGCTGTTTGATTTTTCCATTATTTTCTTTCTTATTTACTTTCTGAGTAATTTCAGTCATACAGTAATTTAAATGTATTCATCATTCATTCAAACTATTTGATAACTCTGTAAACACATAGTCCATTTTACTACCCATCTCTGTTTTATGTTAGCTTTGATTATCTTCTAACTTTTTGATTATATTATCTATTTCTTTTTTGAATGCATTTATTTATTTTCTAACATTTTGATTATATTATCTATTTTATTATCCATTTTATTTAAAAGCTCTTCTTTCGGTTGGATTTATCTTTTATTTTTTTGGACATGGTTACTATTTTACTGCCCCTTTTACAAAACTATCTCTTCTTTGAAATGGCTTTCATTATTTTCTATATTTATGGGCATGTTATCTATTTTATTATCTCAATGGTATAACTATTACTTACTATTGGTGTCTTTAACCAGTATTTCTTGTCTCTTTAATATTTTTTGTCTGAGATTTCAACTCCTGCTTGAATTTTATATTTAGAGTGAGTTAATCACACAACTGTACAATTTATTTACTTTAATTTCTATATAGTTTAAGCAGTACATTCATCCAGAATTTTTACATTGTGGCCTATTATTAATGTAATTGCTTTTATTATTGTTATTATTATTATTATTAGTAGTAGTAGTAGTAGTAGTAGTAGTAGTAGTAGTAGTAGTAGTAGTAATGGTAGTGTAGTAGTAAATAATAATAATAATAATAATTATTATTATTATTATTATTATTATTATTATTATTATTATTATTATTATTATTATATTTCTATACTTTTTTTAAATTTTATTGTCATATTTTTTTATTTATATTTTTATATGATGTCATTATTATAATAATTTTTAATTTCTCAGGCTGTGTATATTTCAACTTGGACTACACCCCAATTTTGTAAATTATTAATCATGTCTTAATTGGTTGCTATATATAATGAGACCCTGCCACTGATTCTTGACAAAATCATTGACCATCTTATTAATTGATAATTAACAAACTGAATCTTCTTAAATATAAATTAGTAAACCATAAATTATATCATTCAATATTGAAGCAACACTTATCTTTCCTGATCATCACTGACCCCTAAAGAATTGGATATTAACAACTGTTGCAATTCAAGAGAAATCCAAGTCATTATGAAAGGTTTTATAATTTCTAAAATATTTTATTATGGATTCTATCTACACCTATTCTTGAGAAACTCTTTACCGATTAGCTTAAAGTCTCTCCTAAAATAATCAATTTTCCTGTTTTTACCAATACTTATTCATTGTACATGAGATCTAATTATAAAACATGGTATTTAATTAAAACATTTTATGTGAGAAAAGAAAGAAATAATTTATAACATGTTGAGACTTATTTAATAATATTAATATTCATTCATCCATGATCAGAAATAGGCATAATAATTTACATGTAAAACCCAGATAACTCTAACTTTAAATATTAATTGGTTAACTTTTATCATACTACAATCAGACTAATAAACTGAATAAATGTAATAACTTACAATCATAACAAACCACATTAATCAAATATCTATTAAACTATGCACAACTGTTAACCTAATTTATAAAAAATATATAATAAAAATATTTTTATTTTTTTTCAAAGGCCTTCATTAATACTATTAAAAATACTTACTTTGTTCTTATTCAAAATGCATTTAGACTTTAATATATAAGGATTCGAACTTAGACTTTCATACAATCCTCAACACTCCATGCCATCTCATATTGCTGACCCATCTGATCATACACATGTTGAAAAGATTAATAATCACCAAATACATCATGTTAAACTAGAAATCATCTGTTGGTCCACATCACTAAGTCCACACATATATACAATCAGTGCTCAGCTTTATATTAAGGTAGCCAATCTTTATACTTTAATGGACAGGCTTCAAACTACTCCAACTCACAACTCTTCAGTGGCCCATTTCATTGAAAATCTGATGATGGAACATTCAAAGCCTACTAAGTTTGAATCCCTTATATAATACATTATATGTGCAGGTGTGTGTAAGCCTGTATAGTGTATTAAATTACATATGTAGATTTTAAGTAACTTTTTTACAAAAACTGTTTTTGTTGTCTTGATGCTTTTATTAGTCCATGCTTAGTTTTTGTAGATGATCCTATTTAGTATTCTTTTTATTATTTATTTAACTTAGTAGATGCAGTTTTCTGATGACTTTCTAAAGATTTTTAAGTAAATGGTTACAACTTCTTTTTATTTATTTAATATATTTTTACATTGCAGTTGACTTGAATTTGTGCATCAACTCACTCAGTATAACAAATATTTTCATAGGAATACAAGGTAGCTAATGCCAACAGATGTGCCTGAGAATGACTAGCCCAACATAATTAAAACATTCAAATTAATCACTTGGTTTAGAAATTGAATGCAGCTTTTTAATACCCTGTATCTTGTCTGGAATTGTTGATACTGCAGGTTTCTAGAGTAACTATATCCTGACGCTTTCTAAATCACGTTTTTGGCATGCACTCTAAATTGACAATGTCCTAGCTTTTCACTGAAGAGAATCATAGCTTGAAACCAGCCTGAGTATGGAGACAGTCCTAGATAAAAATGATTTGAATGCCTTCTCTTGTAATAGCATTTATCATAAAAAATTGTTTTAAAAAAATCTTAATTAATGGGTATCCTTGGATGATTAAAATGAAAAGCATCTAAACCAAGTATTTACTTTATCTCATTTTTTGTTTTAATAAATTATAATAACATGATATGTTTTTCTTTAATTTTAACTTTTTTAGTTTAAAAGGTTTGTTTTTTTTTTAAATCTCCATAATAATATCTTTATACAATTATTTATTTCTATAATTAATTACTTTTTTGCATTCTTTTTTTTATTTCAATTTCGGAAAACATAAATAATTAATATTCTTAACTGAAACTTCCCATTTTTTTAAAGCAAATTATTATGTTTTTTAATCAATAAATATTTAATTATAAAATATAGCTAATACAATGTGTATTCCAAAGACTTCCTTATTTTAAAAAAATAATAACAATTGCTTTAGACAAATTTCAAAAAACATACTTTTTCTTTATTCTTATTTATTTAAGAGATATTCAAATAAAAATCTATTTATGAGATTTTATAATTAATCGTGGTAGGAAAAAATATCAGTAAATCAATTAAGAATTAAGAATGATTTATAATTCTTGTTAATTATTTAATTTTACAAAATTTTATATTAAGCTCCTTTCGTTTATTTTAAACTTGACCTGATATACCTACAAACTGATTCTATTGCAGACCAAATATCTATGAAAACTTTTTAGCAGGTTTAAAATTTTCAGGCAAAACTACTTTGACAAGTCAGGAAACTATGTAATACTAGCCAGAAAATAAATATACCACTATTCTGATCTAAAACGTAAAGCAAATATGGCAAAGCTCCAAAGCCTCACTATCCAGAATTGGCATATCTAATGAATATCGCCTGATTTCCCATTGATATCGAAGATGACCTAAGATAGATAGATAGATAGATAGATAGATAGATAGATAGATAGATAGATAGATAGATAGATAGATAGATAGATAGATAGATAGATAGATAGATAGATAGATAGATAGATAGATAGATAGATAGATAGATAGATAGATAGATAGATAGATAGATAGATAGATAGATAGATAGATAGATAGATAGATAGATAGATAGATAGATAGATAGATAGATAGATAGATAGATAGATAGATAGATAGATAGATAGATAGATAGATAGATAGATAGATAGATAGATAGATAGATAGATAGATAGATAGATAGATAGATAGATAGATAGATAGATAGATAGATAGATAGATAGATAGATAGATAGATAGATAGATAGATAGATAGATAGATAGATAGATAGATAGATAGATAGATAGATAGATAGATAGATAGATAGATAGATAGATAGATAGATAGATAGATAGATAGATAGATAGATAGATAGATAGATAGATAGATAGATAGATAGATAGATAGATAGATAGATAGATAGATAGATAGATAGATAGATAGATAGATAGATAGATAGATAGATAGATAGATAGATAGATAGATAGATAGATAGATAGATAGATAGATAGATAGATAGATAGATAGATAGATAGATAGATAGATAGATAGATAGATAGATAGATAGATAGATAGATAGATAGATAGATAGATAGATAGATAGATAGATAGATAGGTAGATAGGTAGATAGGTAGATAGGTAGATAGGTAGATAGGTAGATAGGTAGATAGGTAGATAGGTAGATAGGTAGATAGGTAGATAGGTAGATAGGTAGATAGGTAGATAGGTAGATAGATAGATAGATAGATAGATAGATAGATAGATAGATAGATAGATAGATAGATAGATAGATAGATAGATAGATAGATAGATAGATAGATAGATAGATAGATAGATAGATAGATAGATAGATAGATAGATAGATAGATAGATAGATAGATAGATAGAACTGCTGCCTTGATGATGGATTGAAGTATTTATTGGTTTAAATTTAGCACAAGGGCTACAACACACACAGATATATATATATATATAATTGGTTAATATCAAAATGTAAATTAATGAGTGATGTTCAAACTTAGAGCAACTTCAGCTAGGTCTGTTCCTTAAAATTATTTTTTGTGCATGATTCAATATTAACATTCCAAATGTTTATAGAAATAATAACAGAATTTCATTAATTTATTTATAAAGTGATTGTTTTTATCAGAATTATTTGAAGTTTTTTTAGTCATGCTATAATATGCAGCATCTGACTCACAAATTAGATTCAATGTACAAAATTTTAATTATTATCTGGAATTATGAAAATTATTTAAATTTTGCCTCTCATATGGTGTTTATTACATTATGAAAGCTTATTATGTGGGTATACAATTAATGTGTTTTGCGTTATTATTGTTTGTTTTAGCATATATTTTTACTTATTGATTACTATAATGGCTTTATAAAGTAAATGTATTGCAAAAACATTTCTGAAGCTGATTTTATAAGGACCAAAACAAAACAAATTTCCCAGAATTTGCTCAATCAAACTTGAGTACATGATGAAAAAAAATGTTACTAAAAAGATAGGCGAAGAAAACTTGTGATTGTATCGACAATGCTACCATTGGTTTAATATCTCTAGGACATCTTTGAATTTAAGATTTGAATTGGTAAAAATTTTAAATATTTAAAAAATATGGTATGTCAACATGCCGTTCAAAGTAATTATATTAAAGTAACTAGAACGTAAAATAATTATTTATTAAAATCTAAAAAGTTTAAAATTTTCATTTATTAAATGCAGCTTAGAAATTGAAATCTAATTTATGAAGATGAAGACGCTAAGTAATTCATGAAAACTGAAACTAATTACAAATAAATTATGAACTTTTCTACATCTATTATATTTTTTATGGTTTTCTAACATTCAGTTAATACTTTCCAAAACTTTTAAAAGAAAAAAATTTCAAAAACTGCTGAATTGGGATCCACACAAGATATAATATTTGCTGCTATGGAATGTTAAATTGTGATCGACCAATAATCGTAATAATGTTTCATGTTTTGAATATTAAGCTAGAATCTATTTAATGTGTTTAGCATTTTTAAGGGTTATACTAAAAAATACATATTTTTTCTTCGTTTATTTTCTATAAATAGATTTGACGTCATATAAACCGCTCTTCAAATAAAAACAATTAGAATAACAGAATGAAGTTTATTTATAATATTATATAAATCGTAGCCAATACTTTATACATTTAAAATGCATAAATAAAAGAAGAATATTACAACTGGCAAAAGAAATAGTAATAATTAAATGACTTTGATAGAGCTTAAGAAAACCTCATTTCTATGGTGAGTCTTTTTTCTCCCTGAAAAACAAACCTTTTAAATTCAAAAGAAACTCCCTATTTTATAATTTATTTTTATCAAGTCTACTAGTTGTTATGCTTATCAAAAAACTTGAGAAAGTAATTTAAAAGAAAATAATTAAAAGGGTGAATAGAATATTTAATAAGGGTGAATAGAGTATCTAATTATTGCCTTGGTTATGTCAATGTAAAATAGTACTAGATATAACAATTATTTTATTATTCTTAGATAAATCAATTTATATAATATATAAATGTATTTATTAATTTTATTGTCTAATTAGAGATAATAAAAATTAATAAATATAACAGATTCAAACTTTAAAGTTGATATATTATTTTGCACAAATTATACTGTTACTTTCTACTTAATAATGTTATTAACTGTACACTAGTTTTGATTTATATACTTCAATGATATATAAAACCTTACCAAAAGTCAAAAAGCTACTACATAATAATTTGTTATCAGCTGTCTTTGACATAAATTGCTATCATTTTTATATTAAATTGTTGACAATACTTAATCACAATACTGATTGTTCACACACACTTGTTGTGTTGTCAATGCTCATGCTTACTTGATGACATCTCTAACTAATAGTTTTTGCTGCCTTTATTTTTAGTGCTACACTTCAGATACCTGTTGTAAACAATTCATTTGTTTAAAAAAGCCGGACACATTTCGAGGTAGATGCTGTAAGTAGTTTCAATTGTATTATAATTTTATATACAGTTAAAATATTATTTATCTATATATATATATAATGAGATAGTTCAGATTTAAAGCTTGATGAAAATTAATTATGTTTTAATGATATATGCTTTGTTTACAATGGTAATAGTCCTTTCGATAGCAAGCCTTTTATGCGTGTGAGTTTGAGAACGCTTAACTATCTTTATATATATTCCACGACAATTATATTAAATTGTTATGATGAAACTTTTTTAATAAAAGAGATTTCTATTTTTAATATCATTGTTACAATTTCAAGACACTATGATTCCAAAGCAACAATTAATTGAAACATTTGCAAGCTGAAAGAACACTACATTGTTTAAGCCAATGCAATATATTGCTGCTTCAATTGCCCAATGGGTTTTAATTAATTATTGCTTTAGAAATATTGCTGCTTGAGATTTTAACTAGATTTTAAAAAATGACTTCTAATTTATTAAAAATATTTCATCACATATTTAGTTATTAAAACATTAAACTAATATAGATATAATAACAGGTGTAAATCAGTCAGTTATTAGAATGAAATATATTTGCTTCTTGTTAATGTTGTCATTAGTCACAATAAATTTTATTATCAAATATATAATATATAACTTGAAAATGATAATTATTCTTTCAATAATCACTTCCTATTTTATCAATAATGAAATTACCATTTGATCTGAAGACTAAGTATAATAATCAATAAGCAATATCTGGACAAACTATTTTCTGCTGCTTTTGTAGTATAAGATGTTATGTTACTACAACTAGGGACATCTTTTAATACAAAGTCTTTACTTTATTCCTTTTTTTATAATCTATCTATAATCTTCTATTAATTTTTCATTTTTTATTTTAATCACTATATTTAATATAGGCTGCTTATAATGGTTTTTATGCCATTTGTCATCTTTTACAATAAATGTGACAATGTAATTGTGTGTTTGCACCATATATCTGGTTCCAATTATTTATTTTCCTTCTTTTTTTAGAAAAAGTGTCAAATTATAAAATATTAAAAGCCTCAACATGTAAAAAATTGTGGATGGAATAGGTTTAGAAGTCATTAAGTCATAGATATTATATCACACAAGAAAATGTGACCAATAATAAAGTACATTTGAATAGAAATTGTTACCTGTGCTTCACTATATTGGGATGTTGTTTAGAGATTTCTTGATCTATCCCAATGTGGAAAAATGTAGAATAAATCATCACAAAAATGTAACTAACAAATTGTTCATTGAACTAATAGAATTAATCATTATTTAAAAAGAATAATAGTAATAAAATTATTAATTGCTTAGGTGATCATGAAGCACTAGAATAACAGACTGAGTTTCAAACCAAAAACTGCAACTTTTTCAGTCTGGGGTTTCTATTAGCTAAGTCATACATGGAATTTTAAAATGGTAATGAGAGCAAAGAAAGATATTAATAATAAAATATTTATTTTACTTGTATAATAATAGAGCCTGATAGAAACTTTAGTTGATATAAATTCTACAACATATAAATTAGAGCTATGTTTGTATCTCAATAATTGCTAAGATTCAACTTTGACTTAGCTGCTTTTCATAAGTCCTGTCTTCTTAAGAAATAGATCAATATTTACATGTTTATTAAAAGAAAAACGTTTCTAGTGAAATTAAATATGCTTGTGCAAAAAATTGGTTTACACAGTTGTACAAGTATCCTTTGTATCAGTGCTGATGGTTTAACATTGGATTAAAATCTTCTGGGGAAAAGCATTTGTATTTGTAAAGGATGTAATATGAATGCCAACAAAAACTGTCTTTTAGGTGAAAAATTCACTGCATACCTCAATAAATTGTTGAAACTCAAATGATTTGTGAATTCCAAATTTTACTCAAAACATCAATTAAATGACATTACAATTATCTAAAAAAAATGGCATTAATTTATTCATGTCTGATAAAATACTATCTTATGGATTATATTGAGTTTAAATTAGGAGACAATGTGGCAAATGCCTTAATAATGTAATTATAGGTGTAGATTGTTGAATAGTTTATGGATTATAAAACTATGTTATATAAATATTAAACTATACTATTCTGATTAAATTGGTAGGAAATTTGATGTTTGTTTATAATTCAATTTATATCGATACTAAATTTTGATAGTAAATAAAGACTGAAAGTGTAAATGAATTTTTAAAATAGTAATGTGTGTGGGTCTTTAAAACTAACTTTCTTAAAAAAAATTTTGTAAAGCAAATAATTTTGATCTTGGATTCATTAAAAAACCTCTTCTTCAATTATATGGTAATGATTATATTAATATTCAAACTGAGACATGTTATATTTATCATTAAAACTGAAAGTACAACTATACTTACTCTAACAGTCAAAAACCCAATCCAATCTCCATAATCACAGATTTTCTATTCAACTCTAAATGTAATCTTTTCTAAAATAAATTAAACCTCCTATTTTGTAATTTATAATCATCAATAATCTTCTCACATATGTCATGGTAATCCTTTAAAGATAATTCTGCATAAAATCCTGCATAAAATCCATCATTTTTTCTTTCTCAGAAGTTGTTATACTTGAGATCAAGGTAAGTGGAAACTTTGTTGTAATGTTCGCCATTATTTGACCATCATTAGCCCGACAGTTGAATAGCCATTTGTAACAGTATAGAGTCACTAGGAGTACACATGGGGTGATGTAACTCATCATTATCAAATCCAAGTCAAAGACTCAAATTTAAATAAACAAAATATATAATGATTAACAATGAGCAATGAGCATCAAATGATCTTGTGGCACATAATAGATCAGCAAAGAACTAACTACAGTTAACTACATGTTCACTAACATTATACAAAAGCAATAAGCATTCATCATCATGAATGATCAACAATAAAAGTAAATCAACAGTCATTCTTGCAATTGGATTTGAATTAGGCCTATTATAGATGAGACTAACTTTTCAAATTTATTGCATATTATAAACATAATAATTTGGATACACAAACTTAAGTGTTAGTCCACCAAAAATAATGCTGGTCCTAGAATATGCTCATCATCATCAATGACCTGACTACTAAGTACCAGTAATATATTGGCCAACTATAAACTAAATTTCTAAAGAAATAATAAATAAAATGAAATGTAGTGCATGGACATTAAAGGATATCCCTTTTGTTTCAATAGAATCATCATCACCATCTGGATGTCCATAACAGTAAACATAAACCTCTTTTATATAACAGACAATTATGCATCAATCCAGCTCAGTATATATTATATTATGTATATAATTATGTATATTATATTACATATAGAAAATTTTTGAGCTATAGGTATGAAGACAATCAGAGTCAGGCTCAAAACTGGTAAACACATAAATATTTTTGTATATTACAAAGATTTCGATTTTTTTTGGTCTGCAAAAAATAGTTAACCTAATGAGACGTCCAATAATTAGCCAGAAAATTAGTATCTCAATATTTATAGATGAGAATGTAACTGAGATTGAAAACATCTTTAAACCTCCATGTACCAGTAGATGACTTGGCTGATGAATTATACCTTTTACATTAATGCTGCTCAGGATGGAAAGGAGATAGTTACAAAGATTTTTCCCATTCAATGGACCATTTCACTTGATACTCTATCATAATTATTCATATTAAATAAAAACAAATATTAAATCAGAATTTCAATGTTTATTGAATTATTATACTTTCGATGATGAGAAAGTACCAAAAGTATATTTGGTGCTTATAATTTACTAAACTTATTGAAACTTATATATATATATATATGCGTGTGTGTGGCTTTTTTAAGAGTGGCTATTAGTAAACAGGTTTTTTTTAAATTATTTTTACTTCATGTGATCGCTTTCTTTTTAGTTTTAGTAAAAGGTAATGGATTGGATTTTTCCAGAAAACCAGGTATGTATGATATTAATAAATATTATTTGAAAAAAAATATTACTGTTATTACTGTTATTTTAAGTAAATAATTTATTGAAATTATGGCACGTATAATATTTAACTACATTCTTTATAAAACCCAGATTATGCTGTATATTTAATGTCTACTTTTGAAGTTGTTTACATTTTTTTTAATTGTCTTATTTTTCTAGAGAAGAGAAAAGAAGTTGAGTTAGACTTCTATATTATTTGTTCATTGCTTCAAACATATTTTCATAATAAAATATATCATAGAAATTTAGTTTCTTTTGTTTTTATTGATGCAGTACATCCCAAACTGTTAACGTTTGTTTGAAAAAAGTAATAGGTTGTGATAGCTTCACTACATGCAGAGTGAATTAAGATTTTAAGATCAACACTCTTTTAATCTTTTGACACTCTTTATATTAAGTACAGCTTAACAATGCACTTTTTTACACTTTTTGCAATGCTTATTATTAAATTGTAATCAATTTTGACTATCTAGAAATCTTCTTCAGTGCCTTAAATATATATTTTTAATATTATTGTTTATTTACTTTTTCAAACTTACAATAAACTAATTTAATTATAAGCTGTTGAATTTGTGTTTTTCATGCCTAAGTTCATATTCTTTCATAAATTTATTTTCATCCCAAAGCACATTATTCTGTGCTTCTTTAACTTCTGTCAGAACTATGAAATCTTCATATTTAAGCAATAATTAGTTTAATTTAGTATTACTACACTTTATAATATTCTGTCACTTTGTTAGATCTGTAAATTTATACCTAATAATGCTCCCATATAATGAAAAGTTGAGTTTTCAGCAATAGTGGTTCAATATGGCTGTAAGTGTTAGTTAGGCACATAAGCTGATGATTAATTTATTTATTTTTATAAAAAATATATACTTTATTATTAGTGAGAAAAATTTAAATGGTTACAAATTTTATATTACTTTGA
>JAQFVV010001123.1:55000-92500 GCA_028023455.1 Epiperipatus broadwayi
ACATATCATTACATTATATTTAATTAAACAGGCAGGGAAATAAAATATAAAGAATTGCAGTGCTAGCAAACTGCTAGAAAATTTGTCACTGAAGATAAATACGACAACTTTTGCTGATAAAATTAATCATTCTTCTATTGGATGATGGTATGCCTGCTTCAGGTGGAGTGAGACCTTATGGAGAGGTAGATAAAAAGTTGCTATGGTTTAATGTTTGGTAATCCATGCAGAGCTTCAACTACACTAGCTCACTTGTTCCAGGGTGTAGACTTATACCCCTTTTTGAACAAGAAAAGAAACCTTGAGATTCTCCAGAGTGACAATACAGATGAATCTGAGCAAGAAAATAAAATATAATTGGAAGAAGAAAGCAAAACAATAATAGACATCAGGATTCTCCAGAATGAAGGTATGGATAAACCCAAACAAAACAATAATATATATATATATGAAAAGAAATTTACTGTTAACACTAACTGAAATAATTATAAAAAATATACAAACCATTATACAATTACAAATATCCAGTAACGCCCTCTGTTTAAATTTCTATATCTCAATAATAGCAAACCGTAAAATGATCATTTTACGGTTTGCTATTATTGAGATATAGAAATTTAAACAGAGGGCGTTACTGGATATTTGTAATTGTATATATATATATATATATATGTCAGCAACATGACTATCAAGGTATGAAATTATTAGATTGAATAATAAAATAGAACCTTAAATGGTTTAGTAAATTGTGCAATGACATGTTTAAATAATGACCCATATACAATGAAGTCATTAATAAGCTATTAAAAGTTATAATTAATAAAGCATGCAATACTCTCCCTTCTTGAATCAATCCCATTTTATTTAAAATATAAAAAAATGAATTTGCACACTTTAGAGTGCTGCTAACAAAATAAAATGGGTCACCAGCCTCTTGGCAATGATGATTAAAATAAAGAAATCAATAAAATCAAAATGGGCACCAAGATCCACCCAGATTAAAAAAATATTCATATGTTTTAAATAAATTAACAATAAACTATTGTGAATGCATATATTCATAAGAAATAGAAACTCAACTTTTCAAGATATTTAGAAATGAATAAAATAAAATAATTGATTACTTTCTTCCCTCTACCTATTCCACAGTGTTTTATAGATGAATCTCATAAGACTGGATTTGATTGACGTTTACAGATAGAAATTAAAAAAAAAAAAAAAAAAATATCAATAGTAAATTATTACCACACTAAATTACAGAAATAATAAGAAGTTTGAGTTGGATGAAAGAATATATATATATATATGGATTAGCTTAGGTTGGAGAGAATTGATATACAAAAACTAGAATGTTAGGTTAACATTCTCACCGGTCAGCGAATTAATAGAGATTCAACAAAAAAAAGAAAAAGACATTAATTTTAAAATTAATTAGTTAGAACTCAGGTAAGGTGATTAAAATGACATTTGGGCTTGTTACCTTGTGATCCTTTGGAACATTTGGTATCGACAAATTTTGTGTCGAGATGGTATTTTTTGACTTTCAGCGCAGGCAGATTCTAATTAGGTTGAAGACATTTTTTCTTGGCCTCAGCAGTTCTCTAATGGCAAGGGCACTTTTAATTGGAAGGACCTATATGGCAACATGGTGAGGAGATGATCTAAAGATTGGGGGAAAGGTGGTTTGGGCCCCTCTACATGAATACCATTTCAAAAAAATCAATGAACATGCAGTAGACTAGTGACAACAAACAAACTCTTTCTCTCTATTTTCATAGCTAAAATTCAGTCCTATTTATACAGCTTTCAAAGTATTTAAGGAATGCTTTTAGTAGTAAGTGTAAGTTGGATGAAAGACTATACATATGGATTAGCTTATGTTGGAGAGAATTGATATACAGAAACTAGAATGCTAGGTTAACATACTCACCGGTCAGCGAGTTAATAGAGATTCAACAAAAAAAAGAAAAAGACATTAATTTTAAAAATTAATTAGTTAGAACTCAGATAAGGTGATTAAAATGACATTTGGGCTCATTATCTTGTGATCCTCAGGAACAATGGTATGGACAAATTTTGTGTAGAGATGGTATTTTTTGACTTTCAGCACAGGCGGATTCTAATTAGGTTGAAGACATTTCTTCTTGGCCTCAGTAGTTCTCTAATGGCAAGGGCACTTTTAATTGGAAAGAGCTATATGGCAACATAGTGAGGAGATGATCTAAAGATTGAGGGAAAGGTAGCTTGGGCCCCTCTACATGAATACCATTTCAAAAAAATCAATGAGCATTCAGTAGATTAGTGACAACAGACAAATTCTTTCTCTCTATTTTCATAGCTAAAATTCAATTTTATTTATACAGCTTTCAAAGTACTTAAGGAATGTTTTTAGTTAAATCCCTACCCCAAACATAATCTTTAATCTAAAGAAATATTTTGTCTATTGTCACTGGAGATGCAATTGATAGATAACTGTCCAAAAATAAATTCAAATCAATTTCCAGATTGGAAATAGATTTGACAAAAATGTTTGCAACTAAAGTAAAACCCATTACCTTTGTTTTAATTTTCCTTTCATTAAAACTTTAATTAAAATTTATTTTGAAACCCTAAAACAATATAATGTTTCCACCTTTTTAATTACTTTTGGATAATTAATAATTGCACCGTCCATTTTGGATCTTTATGCAACTATATAAAAAAATAATTAATATTTACTAAGGCAATAAACCTAAAGCATGTGCAGTTGAAAATGCAAAGGTAGGGACCTCTACAGGTCTTAACCACAAGCTTACACATTATAATTTTAAAATATACAAAATTATTTGCAACATTTAATATTTACTATATTTGTAATTATATACATATGCGCGTGTAATATATGTATATATCTGAGTCGCATCTATTGACGTTAATAATACTAAAATAATTAAATGAAATTTTTATTAAGAACTTATATTTATACATCTTACATATGCTATTCAGAAATACACATACACCTTATATATACATGACTAAAAAAAGTGGGATAAAATGTAAGGTTTGATATGGGGCTAGGGTTGGATAAATGGTAGAATAGTGAAGCTCAATCTTGGGATAAGATTGATTGCTTCAATATATTTGAACTATTGTGTATGTGAACAAAGATTAAATACAATTTTTGTACAAGTTTCCTAGTCAATTTTTGTGGGTTTAATATGTATATCTACAAAGATTTTAGGTTTTTTCACATTTTATGAAGATTAAAGTTGTTTTCAAGCAGTTATCTAAATTGATAATAATTCAATTTTCAATGTTTTTTAGTTTGGGGTAAAAGATCCTATGGCGGTTAATGGGGGGGGGGGCATGGTTAGTTTGCATGTGATTAAAACTTTCTAGAGTTGAATTAAAAGTTGTTACCTGGAGACATCTTAATTCATTACATGGGTTTGATCATTATTTGTATGTGCATTTATTTTTATGATATCAAGGGATTATCATTGAAAACATACCCATGGATTTTGAGCTGAAATGTGAGCTTGCATATTCTTTCAAGATTATTAGAATGTCAATGTCTTGTTGTTATTATAAGGGATGTCCCAGTGTTTTCAAAATCTATAGAATTGTGCATAATAATTTTGATATTGGTGGTATTGACTGCTATAGTTGTTCAAATATGGTAGAATAGTATTGAAACATGGGTGCTTGTTCGAGAGAAATAGATTGAGAACTAGGTTATGTGGACTATGTAAAGTTTGTTATTGTTAGACTAATAAGCATGTTTATAAATTGTGTTAATCAGAGAACTGGTCTTGTGTGAATGTTTTTTAATAATTGAAGGTAGACCATTGTAACATTATAATATTTGGCATGTCATTATAGCTCAATAGAAGTGATCCTCTCTTGTTCTGCATGTTGAATGTAGATTGGAAAATGTTCATGGTAACATTGTTTTGCTGTGATGCCCACAACTGTTCAATATATTTATCTTGGGTTGATAGGCAAGACTCAGTTGTTTAATTGTAGGTAAGATTCATTATTATGATTTCTTCTGGTGGTGGGTGGTAATTGTGACAGAACTGGCAACCCCTTCGCTTTTAAGTCTTTTTACATGTTTCTTGTTATTGGGCTAGCCTATTGATCTTTTATTCTTTGTTGTGGTTAGTTCCATGAGTGGGAAGCATGCTTTAACAATGCCACAGTAGGGGACATAAAAATATTGTTTCTACAGACATTGGGAACCTTCTTTTAATAGTCACAGTCATCTGTTTGGAGTCATTTTGCTTTAATTCTATTATGATGCTGGTTATGGTTGCTGCAATGTGCTGTGTGCTAGGTAACATTCATGAATGATTTGAAAACACTTGAGTGAGGTGTACATTAGTAGCATGTGTGTTGATTGGTTTGTCTATGCTACTGTTAGGTTTACTTGCAATTTGAATTATGTGGGCAGAGATGAGAGCTCTGTGAGATGGAAAGTCAGCTTGACCTAGGTTTTTGAGATTTATGATCATGGTAACACTGTTCATGTGATTATTATTTCAAGGTGACTGTGGTTCAACTGACTTCATGCTTGTTATACTTGTTTATATTCTGGATGGTACTGGAGTTTTTTAGCAAGCTAACTATTTTGTTCACCAGAGTAGCACATTGGACTGAGTTGTCTAATAAAGATAATTTCTGTAGCCACCTGATCCACAATTTTCTTTAAAATGTTGTGTGGGTTTATATTTTAATAAGACTTATCTTAATATTAATTTTGTTACTATACATGAAGTCTTGTTTAAATGGCTCCATCATATATTGGAAATATTTTATATCATATTCAAAATATGTGTTTTTGAAAATTCTTGTGTTGTTGTTCTGGCTGTCTGGATCTCCATTATGAGAAAATAATTATTTAATGTTTAATGCTTGTTTGTACCTGGGTCTTATGGTTATATTGTGAAAATCTCTAGGATTATATACCTAGTGCTACAATGTTCTGAATGTTAGTACTATAGTACCAATCCCATGAAGGTTTATGGTTTTACAAAGCAAAGCTCTGAATACTAGTATACTGATTAATTCATGTTTGTGGCTGATAATATCATTGATCAAAAGAAAGAAACTCTTGTAAAACTTATATTGTTCCCTGAATACAGTGTTTTTAACTCTGAAATTTATTGAGTTCAGTTCTTGTGCTTGTAAATCCAGCTCTCTTATGTCAGTTGTACTAATTCTTTGGAAATAATGAGGCAATTTATTGTTGGTGACATCCATCTTGTCACATGACTTGGAGCTCAACATTTTGATGGACATTTTCATTGGAAAAACATTTGTATTCTTGATTTTGTGAAATAAAATAGCTTTAATTATGCAAATCTGATTATTAATAATCTATATTCTATTTTTTTACAAATGTTACATTTTGGTAATTTTGCTAAGGTTCAAACCTGGTCACATATTAAATAGGAATCTAGCATTAGTAATATTTGCTATGGTACTCATTATTACTATTATTATTATTATTATTATTATTAGTAGTAGTAGTAGTAGTAGTAGTAGTAGTAGTAGTAATAGTAGTAGTAATAGTTGCATTTGTTTTGTATTATTATTATTATTATTATTATTATTATTATTATTATTATTATTAATGTACTATTATTATTATTATTATTATTATTATTATTATTATTATTATTATTATTATTATTATTATTATTATTGAAAACATAAATACAACCGTTTTGGAAATATCTTATTATTTTGCTGCTTTTGTCATATGTTATAACATTGTGGTTAATATTAATCATTAATGTTTTTAATTTTTTAATTTAAATAGAAGTCCCTGACATGAACAGTGGTAGGAAACCAGGTACATGCACACGTTATTTTTACATATTAATATTTATTTGAAGAAAATCTTACAATATTTGTATTCATCCTTTATTGTGTACACCATTATTATTAAAAAGAAAACATGTTGCATATTTATATTTCACTTTCTATCTTTATAGAATGATGATAATAATAATAATGAAATAACAATAATAATAATAATAATTATTATTATTATTATTATTATTATTATTATTTTTATTATTATTATTATTACTATTATTATTATTATTATTACTATTATTATTATTATTATTATTATTATTATTATTATCTGAAATAGAACTAGTGATTTTTCAAAAGTGTGTTTTATTGCTCTTACCACTCACTGTCATTGTTTTTATGATGATGATCATAATAATAATAATAATAAATATTTATTATGATTATTATTGTTACTTATTATTATTATTATATTGATGATGATAATGATGTTGTTTCAACAAAGATCTTCATTAAGATCAAAATTATTTTACTTGATCTCATGCATCATACATATGCTTACATAAGTGATTATTCTCCTACCATGGACAGTTTTTAATGGATACTACTAAATTGGTTAGGGAAGCAAGGTTACATTTCTGATTAAAGCAAAAAACATTGGATTATTTAGATAACAGTGAAAAGATTTTTTGCATGTATTTGAATTATTGTGTATGTAAACAAAGATTAAATACAATTTTTGTATAAGTTTACTAGTCTATTTTTGTGGCTTTTATATGTATATCTACAAAGATTTTAGGTTTTTTCACATATGTTTTATGAAGATTAAAGTTGTTTTGAATCAGTTCTCTGCATTGATAATAATTCAATTTTTAATATTCTTTAGTTTGGGGTAGAGGATTCTATGGCAGAAAGTGAGTGCTAGTTTGTATGTATTTAAATTCTATATATTTCTATTTAGAGTTGTTACATGAAGACATGTTAGTTCATGACATGGTTTTGTTTTTTATTTGTATGTGTATTTGTTTTTATGATATCAATGCATTATCATTAATAACTTACACATGGACTTCATGAGGAGGTTAAATGTGAGTGTGCAAATTTCTTCAACATTATTATAATATGGATTTCTTGTTGTAGAATTGTGCATACCAATTTGGATACTGGTAGTTTTGACTGCTATAGCTTGTTCAGAAACAGTTGTACAGTATTGAATTATGGTGTCTGTTCAAAAGAAATTGGCTGAGAGCTATGTTATGGGAGACTATGGAAAGTTTGTTATTGTTAAGCTTTTAAAAATGTTTGGGATTTTTTTAATCATAGAAATAATCTTGTGTGAATGTTCTATACTACTTTTAGGTGGACTATTCTAACATTGTAATATTTTGTGTGTCATTATACCTCATTAGAAATGATCCTCTCTTGTTCTGCATGTTGAATGTAGATGGGGGTATGATCATTATTACCTTGTTATGCTGTGATGTCCATAAGTGTTCAATATATTTATCCTATGTTGGTAGGCATGAGTCAATTGTTTATTTGTAAGTAAGATTCATTATTATAATATTTTGGGGGAGAGTTGTTATTGTTACAGGACTGGCATCCCTTTGAGTTTTAAGTATTTTTACATTTTTCTTTTTATTTGGATAGCCTATTGATCTTTTATTTTCGGTTGTTGTTAGTTCAGTGAGTGTGAACCATGAATTGATAATGTCACAATATGGGAAATGAAGATACTGTTTCTACAGACATTTACAACTTTTCTTTTGATATTAATAGTCATGTTTGGAGTCATTTTGCTACAATTCATTTATGATGCTGGTTATAGCTGCTGCAATGTGTAGTGTGCTATGTAACATTCATAAATTTTTTGAAGAGATTTGAGTGAGGTGTACATTAGTAGCATGTGTGTTGTATACTTTGTCTAAGCTAGGCAGAGAGAAAGCTCTATGAGATTAAAAGCCAGCTTGAACTAGGTTCTTCAGGTTTCTGTTCATGGCAACACTATTTATGTGATTATTATCTCATAGTGACTGTGAATCAACTGTCTGCATGCTCATTATGCTTGTATATATTCTGCATAATACTGCATTTTTTTAACAAGCCAAACATATTTTCCACCAGAGTAGCACAGTGGATTGAGTTGTCTAATAAAGATGCTTTTTGTAGCTTCCTTATCCACAATTTTGTTTTAAATGTTGTGTGGGTCTACATCTGTATTCGGCCTGCATTTAATATTAATAATGTTGCTACATGTGAAGTCTTTTTCAAATGACTCCATCATATATTGGAAGTCCTTTATGTCATATTCAGAGTCTGTGTTTTTGAAAACCTTGGTGATGTTCTGATAGTCTGGATCCACAGTAATGAGAAAATAATTGCTTAAAGTTTAATGCTTGTTTGGAACTGGGTCTTATGACTATCTTGTGAAAATCTTTAAAATTATATACCTAGTGTTACAATATACTGAATGTTCAGTACTGTAGTGCCAATCCCATGAAGAGTTATGGTTTCACATAGCAAAGCTCTGAAAAGCAGTATACTGTTTAATTCATGTTTGTAGCTGATAATATATTTGATCAAAAGGAAGAAACTCTTTTGTTAAACATATATTATCCCCTTAACATAATGTTGTTAAACATACCAATTATTGAGTTTGGTTTATCAATATTTTTGTTCACGGGAAGAGGGGTTGGTATTCTTGTGTTTGTAAATCCACCTCTTTTATTTCATTTGTATTATTTCTTTTGAAATGATGAAACAACTTACTGTTGGTGCCATCCATCTTGTCACATGGTCTGCAGCTCATAATTTTGATGCACATTTCCATTGGACAAACATTTGTATTCTTATTTTTGTCAAAGATCACTTGTGTAAATATGAAGCACATAGGAAGGAAAATATAAACAATTATATTAAAGACCTATTAGCAGCAGGATTTAAATACAAAACCTTTGGAGGAAATTCATGAAATTCAACACAAATAGGAACCTCCCCCCCCTCAATCCCCCCTCCCCCAAACCAAAAAAAAAATAACCCCCCCCAAATTACCCCCCCCCCCTTCCTCCCCCCCCCGGCCCCCCTACAATAATATCTTTAATTATTCAAATCTAATTGTTATTAATGTATATTCCATTTTTTTACAAACGTCACATTTTGGTGATTTTTCTAGGGTTCAAACCTGGACACAGTAAATAGGCAGGTAACATTGGTGATATTTGCTGTGATACTCATTACTATTATTATTATTATTATTAGTAGTAGTAGTAGTAGTAGTAGTAGTAGTAGTAGTAGTAGTAGTAGTAGTAGTCATAGTAGTAGTAGTAGTAGTAGTAGGTAGTAGTAATAGTACTAGTAGTAGTAAAAGTAGTATTGTTGTTATTACTACTATTACTTTTATTACTATTACTACTACTACTACTATTACTATATGACTACTACTAGTATTACTACTATTACTATCATTATTATTATTATTATTTAGTATTATGATTATTATTATTATTGAAAACATAATTACAACCTTTTTGGAAATATGTCTTATTATTTTACATCTTTTGTCATATTGTCTAACATTGTGTTTATTATTATTCATTAAATATTTTTATTTATTTTTAATTTAAATAGAAGTTCCTGATATAAACAGAGGTAAAATTCCAGGTACGTGCACACATTATTTTTACATATTAATATTTATTTGAACAAAATCTTACAAAATTTGTATTCATCCTTTATTGTCCGCACGTTAATATTAAAAAGAAAACATGGTGGATATTTATATTTTGCTTACAATCTTCTTATGATGATGATTATAATAATAATGAAATAACAATAATAATAAATATAGAGTTTTTTTCAAATATGTGTGTTTTTTATTGATTTTACCACTCACTTTCATTGTTTTTATGATGATGATTATAATAATAATAATAATAATAAATTATTATTATTATTATTATTATTATTATTATTATTATTATTATTATTATTATAGTTGTTGTTGTTATTATTACTATTATTATTATTACATTGATGATGATGATGATGTTTCAACAAAGATCTTTATTAAGACCAAAATTATTTTACTTAATCTCATGTGTCATGCATAAGCTTACATAAGTGATTGTTCTTTATGCACAGTTTTTAAGTGATACTACTACCCTGGTCAGGCAAGCATGGTTACATTTCTGTTTAAAGAAAAAAACCTTACATTATTTAGATTACAGCTAAGGGACATATGCATATATTTGAACTATTGTGTATGAGAACAAAGATGAAATACAATTTTTCTATAAGCATACTATTAATTTTTTGTGGCTTTTATATGTATATCTACAAATATTTAAGGTTTTTTCACATATGTTTTATGAAGATTAAAGTTGTTTTCAATCAGTTTTCAGAAATGATAATAATTCAATTTCCAATGTTCTTTAGTTTGGTGTAGGTACATGGTTGGTTTGAATGTCATTAAAGTCAATATAGTTCTACTTAGTGTTGTTACATGGAAACATGTTTGGTTCATTAGAGGTTTGGTCTTTATTTGTATGTATATTTGTTTTCATGATATCAAGGCATTATCATTAATAACTTACCTTTGGATTTAATGAGGGGCTGGAAGAAGCTTCCAAATTTTTTCAAGATGGTTAGAATAAAAATGTCTTGTTGGTGTTCAAGGAGATGGCCAACTTTTCTCAACTTCTCTGGAATTGTGCATTACAATTTTGATATTGCTGGTTTTACTGCTATAGCTTGTTCAGGTATGGCTGTTCAGTATTGAAACATTGTGTCTGTTCAAAAGAAATCAGCTGAGAGCTAGGTTATGTGGTCTATGTAAAGTTTGTTATTGTTAACCTACTAAATATGTTTGTGATTTGTGTTAGTCATAGAACTAATCTAGTGTTAAACCACTAAACATCACATGATCACCATCTCTGTACTAGCACTTAATTGTTGTAAACAAAGAAAAAACTCTTCATACAGTAGTGCCACCCTGAAACTAGTCTGGGGGTATTGGATGAGTAGGCACTAGATAGGGATTTTATGCACAAGCCTTCTGGCATCCATTGATTACTCTGTTTAACACAGGGTGGCACTACTGTATGGAGAGTTTTGCCTTTGTTTACAACAATTATGTGCTAGTATAGAGATGGTGATTATGTGATGTTTACTGGTTTAACACCAATCCTGCCTAATAGTATAGTGGTGGCTATGGTTGCTTAAGAGACAAAGACACCAAAATGTATGGGTGCTGCATTGAGTTCAGACCCATATGACTATATAAGCTATTGAACTTAGATTGAAAATTTTATTGTGTTTTCAATTTCATTCTCATAGTTTTGTAGTAAAGTAGAATTAAAAGGTGGATGCTGGAGGGTTGCCTTAGATCCTAAGATCTAGGTGCAGTGCTCTAAGATCCTAGTCTCCTCACTGATGATGACCACAAGCCAGAAACTGCTCTGGGGATAGTGGATGAGTAGGCACTAGATAGGTATTTTATGCACAAGCCTTCTGGCATCCATTGATTACATTGTTTAGCACAGGGTGGCACTACTGTATGGAGAGTTTTGCCTTTATTTACTAATCTAGTGTGAATGTTTTGTAATAATTGTAGGTGGACCAATCTAACATTCTAATATTTGCTCTATTATTATAGCTCAATAAAAGTGATCCTCTCTTGTTCTGCATGTTGAATGTAGATATGAGTATGATCTTGCTAACCACATTATGCTGTGATATCACAAGTGTTCAATATATTTATCTTGTGTTGGTAGGCAAGAATCAATTGTTTAGATGTAGATAAGAGTTATTTTTATGATATTTTTTTTGTATTGGGTGATAATTGTGACTGAACTGGCAACACTTCAGGTTTTATGTCTTTTTCCATTTTTTTTTCTTATTTAAATAGCCCATTGATTTTTTGTTCTGTTTTGGTTACATCAGTGAGAGGAAAGCATGCTTTGATAATGCCACAATAGGGTACATGAAGATAGTGTTTCTGCAGACATTTGAATCTTTTCTTTTGATAGTCACAGTTATCTGTTTGGAGGCTTTTTTCAATTCAATTATGATGCTGGTTATGGCTGCTGCAAAGGCTTGTGTACTAGGTAACAATCATGAATGTTTTAAAAAGATTTGAGTGAGGTGTATATTAGTAGCAGGTGTGTTGTTTGGTATGTCTATGCTACCATTAGTCTTACTTGCATTTTTAACTGTGTGGGCAGATGTGAAAGCTTTGTGAGATTGAAAACCAGCTTGAACAAAGTTCTTTAGGTTTCTAATCATGGTAACACTGTTTATGTCATTATTATGTCAAGGTGACTGTGGTTAAACTGACTGCATGCTCATTATGCTTGTTTAAATTCTGGATGATACTGCAATTTTTTAGCAAGCCAACACTGTTGACCACCTGACTTGCACAGGGGAATGAGTTGTCTAATAAACATGCTTTCTGTAACTGCCTGATACACAATTTTGTTTAAAATTTTGTGTGGGTCTATATCTTTAATCAGCTTTAGGTAATATTAATGTTGTTACTCTACATGATGTCTTGTTCAAATGGCTTCATCTTATATTGGAAAACCTTTATGTCAATATCAGGGTATGTGTTTTTGAAAATTCTGGTGATGACATTCTGATTGTCTGCATCCACAGTAATAAGAAAATAATTGCTTAATTTTTAATGTTGATTTGGAACTGGGTCTTATGTTTAT
Source organism: Epiperipatus broadwayi (assembly GCA_028023455.1). NCBI lineage: Eukaryota > Metazoa > Onychophora > Udeonychophora > Euonychophora > Peripatidae > Epiperipatus > Epiperipatus broadwayi. The sequence continues at coordinate 67,513 of JAQFVV010001123.1, forward strand.
CTTGTAAAAATCACTAGGATTATATGCATAATGCTACAATGCTTTCAATGTTAGTACTGTAGTGCCGATGCCTTGAAATGTTATGGTTTCACAAAATAAAGCTTTGAAAAGCAGTATACTGATTAATTCATGTTTGTGGCTGATATTATAATTGATTAAAAAATTTTTTTTTTGTAAAACATATATTTTCCCCTGAATATAGTGTTTTTAAATCCTCAATTTTTGATTTCAGTTTATCAATATTTTAGTTTATGGGAGGCGTTTATATTTTTGTGTTTGTAAATACAGCTCTTTTATGTCATTGGTATTAATTCTTTGTAAATGATGAGGCAATTTATTTTTGGTGTCATCCACCATGATACATAGTGTGGATCTCAACATTTTGATGGACATTTCCATTGGACAAACATTTGTATGTTTATTATTGTCAAAGGAAAATACCATTAATTATGCAAATCTAATTGTTAATAATGTATATTCCATTTTTTCACAAATGTTACATTTTAGTAATTTCGCTAGGATTCAAACCTAGTCACATATTAAATAAGCAGCTAGAATTGGTGATATTTGCTGTGGTGCTCATTATTAGTATTAGTAGTCGTAGTAGAAGTAGTAATAGTAGTAATGAAACCGTAAAATTCAAGTTCGAATCTTAGTTTCACCTGTCATATTTGTTCTATTATCTTCTACCCACTCCTCCTTCCCACCTAAATTTAAACCCTCAAGGTTGGACTGTGTGCCTATAAAAATACCAGTTATATACATAAAAGCTTGTTAAATATGCCACATACACACTCCAATATAAGTTATAACGCACTGAAAATAATCTATTAAATTTAGAAGATTTAATATTTTGCATTAATAATTATTTAGGTCAAAGTTATATAACATTTTAAATTATAAAATCTAAAATTTGTTTTAACTTTTTTACGTATTTAAATGTATTAAAAATAGAAATTCTCCTGCTAAGTAAAACTGCATGTCATAGTGGGTGGGGCGAGACAAGAGATTACTGAGAAATATTCCTGAAAGCTTTTAATTAATTTTTAAAGAAACACCTGCTGTATAATGAGGACATAGGTGAAATATGCAATAAACTAAAGCAAAATATTCGGATTGAAATGGCAAATGGAACATGTGCACTGCTGCTTATAATCATTATTACTAAATAAACTGTTAAGGAAAAACTACTGAACCATACTTCATGAACAAGAGGATCACTCAGAAACATGCATGCTCTGCTTAAATCCAAGATAATTGGTACCCAACATCTTTAAGAACTTTCACACTCTTTTATCCTAAACTAGAACTCATATCTCTAATCTGAATAATTTTATTCATAATTTCTACTCATGTAAATCCTATTAAAACAACTAAAATGCTTAAGAATGTGTAACTTTTAAATGTTAATTACTATACAACCTTTTCTTTTTTTCATGCCTCAATAATTTCTGACCTAGCCTCTTAACTTTATTAAATGTTTGAATTTGTAGCCTTCGCCAAAATGTGCAGAGTCATTAGATAATATATTTACAGTAAACTGATTTTATGTTGATGAAGCGGCTAACTTGGGAATTATCTATCTTTATATTTTATAAAATTATTTCTTGGATGTATCTCATTTATATTAATATGCTTTCTAGTATCATCTTTTATTTTTAATGAATTACCGTAGCTTCAGAGACACATCTGATCTTCATGATTACCTATGAGTGTGGGTGTACTATAAGTTTTGTGGGCAGATATCTTAACAATAGAAATATGATAGAATTATAATCTTTACCGTTTTATTATTAGTATCAATTGGTGTCAATTTAATTTAACTTTATAATCAAACCAATGTCAGGTTATTCGAGGGCTTGTAAGTTAATCACTTGTAAATGTGGGCCTTGGAAATGAGTCATCATTTATTAGCAAATAAATATATAAATCATATTATATTATCAAATGATAGGTGTTCTTATTGAGCAATGCCAACATTTTCTCTTGTTTAAAGCCATTGAAATCACTGGATACCTCTGTTTAAAGGTATCATTTCCACTTCGTATGGAAGAGCACAGTTCAATGTGCTCCCATGAAAATCTGAGTCCATCATTCATTTGGGTCATGACAGTGGCAGAAGTTCCCATCCACCTGGACTTGCAATTATGACCAGTCTCATAGTGTCCCTGACAAAAAACGTGCCCACGAGTTTATATTTCCCTTCTGGCTTGCATCTCAAAGTTCACTCCTTTATTATTCTATGGTTTCTTTATCAATACCACCTCTCATCCCATTAATTTTAGTCCTTTACTCTCTGCTTATGATTTCACATCCCAAGCCTCCCACATTTTTAGCCTCAAATAACAGGCCCTCTTTAGAATGAATCATGTAAATAAAACTTTATATATAATTTATTGTTGGGGTGAGTAAATTCACAGCCATATATTTTATTCAATGTTTACCTCACACAATAGCTCATGTACTTAGTTTGGGGCATGAGATAAAAGTTTACTACTATTAAATACCCAAAGGGATAGGTCCAATGATTAATGCTTTAATAATGTAAACTCATTACATATTAGGAGTATTGAGTAAGATAAAACTCCAAGCTTTTAAATAGATTTGTATCAATATTAAATAAAGTCTTAGTTATATCTACATCTTTATGCCTATTTCCTTAATGCCCTGTAACTATAGTGTCTCATGTCGAAATAAATTGAATATAACAAGGTAATTCATTAGATTAGTAATAGTATTAGTTGTAATAAAATTAAAGTTTCTTGCATCTTCCTGAAACCTGTGGCCTAAAATATGTTTGCTAATGTGGTGGAAGACATATTATCCCATTGTTTTATGTTGTCTAGTCACTCTACTAGATTCAAACTCAGCATTTCAAGCCCTGAACCCACATGTAGTGCTGCTTTTTGACTGTAATAGAAGGAAGATTCAACTGGTTAATGAAATATACGAATTCTGACCATTACAGTAATAGTAGTAGTGTTGTACTATTAGTATTAATATTAGTATTATTATTACTATTACTATTAGCATTATTATTATTATTACTATATTACTTCTACTACTATTACTACAATGATTATTATAATTTATTATGATTATTACTGTTATTAAAAACATAAATACAATCTTTTTGAAAATATGTCTTATTATTTTGCTACTTTTGTCACATTCTCTAACATTGTGGCTAATATTAATCATTAAAATTTTTAATTTTATTAATTTACATAGAAGTTCCTGACATAAACAGAGGTAGGAATCCAGGTACATGCACACATTATTTTTATATATTAATATTTATTTTAAAAAAATGTTAAAAGATATGTATTCATTCTTTATTGTGTACACCATAAATATTAAGAAAAACATGTTGAATAGTTACATTTCACTTTCAATAATTTTAGGATGATGATAATAATGATAATGAAATAACAATTATTATTATTATTATTATTATTATTATTATTATTATCTGAAATAGAAATAGAAATTTTTCAAAAATGTGTTTTTTTATTGTATTTACCACTCACTTTCATTGTTTTTATAATGATGTTCATAAAAATAATAATAAATATTAATTGTATTATTATGACTACTACTACTATTATTATTATTATTATTATTATTATTATTATTATTATTATTATTATTATTATTATTATTATTATTATTATTATTATTATTATTATTATTATTATTATTATTATTATTATTATTATTATTATTATTATTATTATTATTATTATTATTATTATTATTATTATTATTATTATTATTATTATTATTATTATTATTAATAATAATAATAATAATAATTTTATTACTATTGTTATTATTATATTGATGGTGATGGTGTTTCAAGAAAGATCTTTATTAACACCAAAATTATTTTACTTGTTCTCATGCATCATACATATGCTTACATAAGTGTACCATGGACAGTTTTTAATGGATACTATTGTTGTTGTTGTTATTATTATTATTATTATTATTATTATTATTATTATTATTATTATTATTATTATTATTATTATTATTATTATTATTATTATTATTATTATTATTATTATTATTATTATTATTATTATTATTATTATTATTATTATTATTATTATTATTATTATTATTATTATTAATAATAATAATAATAATAATTTTATTACTATTGTTATTATTATATTGATGATGGTGTTTCAAGAAAGATCTTTATTAACACAAAAATTATTTTACTTGTTCTCATGCATCATACATATGCTTACATAAGTGATTATTCTCCTACCATGGACAGTTTTTAATGGATACTACTAAATTGGTTAGGGAAGCAAGGTTACATTTCTGATTAAAGCAAAAAACATTGGATTATTTAGATAACAGTGAAATGACATATGCATATACTTGAACTATTGTGTATGTGAAAAAAGATTAAATACAATTTTTGTATAGGTCTACTAGTCAATTTTTGTGGTTTTTATATGTATATCTACAAAGTTTTTAGGTCTTTTCAAATATGTTTTATGATGATTGAAGTTGTTTTAATCAGTTCTCTGAATTGAAAATAATTCAATTTTTAATGTTCTTTAGTTTGGGATAGAGGATGCTATGACTGTTAATGGGTGTGTGGTGCATGTCATTAAAAGTTTTTATAGTTCTATTAGAGTTGTTACCTGGAGACATGTTAGTCCATTACATAATGTTGTTCTTTATTAGTATGTGTATTTGTTTTTATGATGTCAAGAGATTTTCAATAATAACTTACCAAAGTCTGTATGAGGAGCTGGAATGTAAGCTTGCAAATTGCTTCCAAATTACTACAATTTGTATTTCATGTTGGTGTTCTATGGGATGGCCAAGCATTCTCAAACCCTGTGGAATTGTGCATGACAATATTGGTATTGTTGTTTTTGACTGCTATAGCTTATTCAAATATGGGTGTACAGTATTAAAACAAGGTGGCTGTTCAAGAAAAGTAGGCTAAGAGGTATCTTATGTGGAATATATAAAGTTTGTTATTATTAAGCTATTGAGTATGTTTGTAATTTGTGTTTAAGATAGAACTAATCTTGTGTGAATGTTTTCTAAACTTGTAGGTGAAACATTCTGACATTGTAATATTTGGTGTGTCATTATAGCTTGATAAAATTGATCTTCTATTGTTCTGCATGTTGAATGTAGATGAGAGTATTAAATAGCAATGTTGTGCTCTGATGTCCATAGGTGTTCAAAATATCTATCTTGTGGTGGTAGGAAAAAGTCAATTCTTTAAATATAAGGTTCATTGGGATGATATATTCTGGTGTTGGGTGGTAATTGGAACAGGACTGTCAATACCTTGGGTTTAAGTCTTTCTAATTTTTTTTTCTTTGGATAGCCTATTGATCTTTTGCTTTTTGTTGTGGTTAGTTCAATGAAGAGGAAGCAAGCTTTGATAATTCTACAATAGAGGAAGTGATGATATTGTTTCTGCACATATTATGAACTTTTCTTTTGATAGTCACAATCATCTGTTTACTGTCATTTTGCTTTAATTTAATTATAATGCTGATTATGGCTGCTACAATGTATTTTGTGCTAAGTAACATTCATAAATGTTTTGAAAAAATTTGAGTGATGTGTACATCATTAGCATGTGTGTTGTTTGGTTTGTCGATGCTACCCTTACGTTTACTTGCACATTAAATTATGTGGGCTGAGGTGAGATCTCTGTGAGATTAAAAACCAGCTTGAACAAGGCTATTGAGGGTTTTGTTCATGATAACACTGTTTATGTGATGATTATCTCACGGTGGCTGTCATTCAACTGACTTTATGCTCATTATGCTTGTTTATATTCTGGATGATATTACAGTTTTTTAGAAAACCAACACTGTTGATCCCCAGAGTAGCACAGTGGATTGAGTTGTCTCATAAAGATGCTTTCTATAACCTCCTGATCCAAAATTTTGTTTATTATGTTGTGTGGGTATATATCTTAAATCAGCCTTAGGTTAATATTAATGTTGTTACTGTACATAAAGTATTGTTCAAATGGCTCCATCATATATTGGGAATCCTTTATGTCATATTCAGGGTATGTGTTTTAAAATTTCTGGCGATGTTATTCTGATTGTCTGGATCCACAGTAATGAGGAAATAATTTCTAAATGTTTAATGCTGCTTTAGAAATGGGTATTATGGTTATCTTGTGAAAATCTCTAGAATTACACCTAGTGCTACAAGGTTCTGTATGCTGAGTACTGTAGTACCGATCCAATGAAGCATTATGGTTTCACACCGCAAAGCTCTGAAAAGCAGTATACTGAAAATTCATGTATGTGGCTGATAATATAAGTGATAAAATGAATGAAACTCTTTGTAAAACATATATTGTCTCCTGAATATAATGTTTTTAAATCTTCAATTTATTAAGTTCATTTTATCAATATTTTACTTAATGAGAGGAGGGGGTGATTTTCTTGTGTTTCTAAAGCTAGTTCTTTTATGTTATTTGTATTAATTCTTTGGATATGACGAGGCAACTTATTGTTGATGCCGTCTACCTTGTCACATCACGTGCAGCTCAAAATTTTGATGGATATTTGCATTGGACAAACATCTATATTCTGGTTTTATACCTTTAATTATGCCAATATAATTGTTAGTAATGTATACACCTAAATCTTACTTAGCGATTGGCTACTTTGTGATATTACACAATAGTGATCATCATCAATTTGTACCCACTACTTCAATTTACAATCGATTATTCACTACAATGATCGGTATTTTTTTTTAATTTAGAACATATAAACTTAAAATATATATAATTAATGAATCTATAATACTATATACTGTACATATAAGTGTTGATGTCTTTAGATAAATTAAACTTTATTTAAATATAATGAGTGTACTTGGATTATTTAAATAAAGTTTAATTTTTCTAAAGACATTCAACACTTATATTAGATGGTGAAATAGTCCAATATATAACTATTGTACAGTACAACTAAAATACTATCATCGCAATCTTTCAGAAAACACTAAATGCAAATTCTTTCTTAATTACTGTGTATAGTTTTTAGACCACCTGGTAATTGTGTAAAAATAGTTATTATTTTGTAACTTCGTTAAAAAATTGCTTATATCCAAATGGTTTCTAATCAAAAAAAAAACATTTTAAAACGCTAATATTGAATTAGAAAAAACTTTAAAAAAAAACAGATTGTATTTAAAATAAGTGTTAATGAATATTTTTTAATATGTACTTTCTTCTTAAGTTAGTGTAATTTTTTAACTTTAGAAACTAACTAATTTTTCCTCAGACTCCCATTATAAATATGTATTCTGTATTCTGTATATGATATTCTTGCTTAACGATGAGTTTTGGAGGACCAATTGCCATCGCTAAAAGGGGTAAAGATGTATTCCATTTTTTTACAAATGTTACCTTTTGGTGATTTCGTTAGAGTTCAAACCTGGTCAGTTATTAAATAGGCAGCTAGCATTGGCAATATTTTCTGTGGTATTCATTATTATTATTATTATTATTATTATTATTATTATTATTATTATTATTATTAGTAGTAGTAGTAGTAGTAGTAGTAGTAGTAGTAGTAGTAGTAGTAATTGTATTAGTATTACTATTAGTATTATTATTATTACTATACTCCTACTACTACTATAACTACTATTATTATTATATATTATGATTATTATTATTGTTAAAAACATAAATACAACGTTTTTAGAAAATATGTCTTATTATTTTGCTGCTTTTGGCGTATTCCCTAACATGTTTAATATTAATCATTAATTTTTTTTTAATTTAAATAGAAGTTCCTGACATGAACAGAGGTAGAAATACAGGTACATGCGCACATTATTTTTACATATTAATGTTTATTTCAAAAAAATTCTTACAATATCTGTATTCATTCTTTATTGTGTACACGATTAATATTAAAAAGAAAACATGTTGGATATTTATATTTCATTTTCAATCTCTTTAGGATAATGATGATAATAATAATGAAAAAACAATTATTATTATTATTATTATTATTATTATTATTATTATTATTATTATTATTATTATTATTATTATTATTATTATTATTATTATTATCATCATCATCATCATTATTGTTATTATTATTATTATTATTATTATTATTATTATTATTATTATTATTATTATTATTATATGAAATTGAAATAAAGATTTTTCAAAAATGTGTGTATTTTTCCTTTTACCATCCACTTTCATTGTTTTTATGATGATGATCATAATAATAATGATAAATATTAATTTTATTATTATTATTATTAGTAGTAGTAGTAGTAGTAGTAGTAGTATTAGTAGTAGTAGAAGTACCAGTAGCAGTAGCAGTAGCAGTAGTAGTAGTAATTTTATTATTATATTGATGATGATGTTTCAGCAAAAAACTTTATTAAAACCAATATTATTTTACTTGTTCCCATGCATCATACATATGCTGACATAAGTGATTATTCTCCTACCATGGACAGATTTTAATGGATACTACTACATTTCTGATTAAAGCAAAAAACATTGGATTATTTAGATAACAGTGAAAAGTCATATGCATAAATTTCAACTATTGTTTGTATGACCAAAGATTAAATACAATTTTTGTATAAGTTTACTAGTCAATTTTTGTGGCTTTTATATGTATATGTACAAAGATTTTAGATTTTTTCAAATATGTTTTATAAAGACTAAAGTTGTTTTTAATCAGTTTTCTGCATTAATAATAATTCAATTTTCAATGTTTTTTAGTTTGTGGTAGAGGATCTTATAACTGATAATGAGTGAATGGTTAATTTTCATGTCATTAAAATTCTTTATAGTTCTATCTAGAGTTATTCCCTGGAGACATGTTAGTTCAATACATGGATATGTTTTTTATTTGTATGTGTATTTGTTTTTATGATATCAAATAATTATTATTAATAACTAGCACATGGACTTTATGAAAGGCTGGTATGTGAGATTACAAATTTTTTCAAGATTATTAGAATGTGGATTTTTTGTTGGTGTTCAAAGGGGATAGCCAATTTTCTAAAACTCTGTGGTATTGTTAATGATAATTTTGATAGTTGATGTTGACTGTTAAAGCTTGTTCAGATATGGTTGTACATTATTTAAACATGGTGTCTCTTCAAGATTAATAGTCTGAGAGCTAGCTTATCTCGATTAAGTAAAGTTTGTTATTGTTAAGCTACTAAGTATGTTTATGATTTGTGTTAATCATAAAAGTATTCTTGTGTGAATGTTGTCTAATAATTGTAGGGGGTCATTCTTACAATGTATTATTTGGTGTGTCATTATAGCTTGAGAGAAGTGATTTTTTCTTGTTCTGCATTTTGAATGTACATAGAAGTATCATCATGGAAACCATGTTATTCTCTGATGTCTGTACATGTTCAATATATTTATCTTGTGTTTATAAGCAATAGTCTATTGTTAAATCTAGTTATGATTCATTATTATGATGTCTTCTGGTGGTGATTGGTAATTGTCACAGTTCTGTCAACCACTTGGGTTTTAAGTATTTTTACATTTTTTCTTATTCAAAGAGCCCATTGATCTTTTGTTCTCTGTTGTGGTTCGTTCATTGAGAAAGAAGCATGCACTGATAATGCTACAATAGGGGGAGTGAACATATTGTTTCTGCAGACACTTGGAACATTCTTTTTCATAGTCACACTCATCTGTTGGAAGTCATTTTGTGATAATTCAATTATAATGCTTGTTATCGCTGCTACAATGTGTTTTGTGTTATGTAACATTTATGAACATTTTGAAAAGATTTGAGTAAGATGTACATTAGTAGAATGTGTGTTGTTTTGTTTGTCTCTGCAACCATTAGGTTTACTTGCAGTTTCAGTTATTTGGGCAGAGAGCTTTATGAGATTAAAAACTAGCTTGAACCAGGTTCTTGAGATTTCTGATCATGGTAACACATTATGTGACTATTACATCAAGGTGACAGTGGTTCACCTGACTGAATGCTCATTAGGCTTAGTTATATTCTGGATGGTACTACAATTTTCTAGAAATTTTACCATGTTGTCCACTAGAGTATCAAGATGGATTAAGTTGTCTACTAAAGATGCTTTATGATGCCTCCTGGGCCACAATTTTGTTTGAAATGTTGTATGGGTCTATATCTGTAATCAGCCTAAGTTTAATATTAATGTTGCTTTGTACATGAAGTCTTGTTCAAATGGCTCCATCATATGTTGGATGTCCATTATGTCATATTCAAGATATGTGTTTGTAAAAACACTGGTGATGTTGTTCATATTGTCTCGATCCACAGTAATGAGGAAATAATTGCTTAATCTTTAATGCTGGTTTGTAACTGAGCCTTATAATTATCTTGTAAAAATCTTTGGATTATATAAATAGTGCCACATGTTCTGAATGCATAGTTCTGTAGTGGTGATCCCATTAAAAGTTATTGTTTCACAAATCAAAGCTCTAAAAAGCAGTATATTGATTAATTTATGTTTGTTGCTGATAATAAAATTGCTCAAAAAGAAAAAACTTTTTTGTAAAACAAATATTAGCCTCTCAATATAGTGTTTTTAAATCTTCAATTTATTCAGTTAGTTTATCAATATTTTAGTCCATGGGTGGATGGATTGATTTTCTTGGGTTTTTAAATCCAACTCATTTAGGTCATTTGTATTAATTCTTTGAAAATGATGGGGCAACTTATTGTTGGTGACATCCATATTGTCACATGGCTTGGAGCTGTACCAGTCAGTTTTGTCTGTTCATATAACAAGATCGAGCATCTAGACAAAAGTACCTCGAATCCAATCCTGTGCAAGATACATAAGTCAGGAACATTCATGAACTCTGCCCTATTTGCCTATTTTCCAGATCTACCCACTTATGAGCAACAATTCCAATGATACTGATCTAATTTATTCCTACCCCGCCGGCATCACAAAGTTGTGACACAAAAAGACTCTTATTCGAACTTGGTTCATGTTCTAAAATATTATAATTAGCGATTTTCAATCATCTAATAAGTGAAACCTTGTTATATTACATCAAAATTATTTCTATTCAATGAATGAAACAATGACTTAGATATTTAGAAAGATATAAAATTTATTAAATCAACTTGGAGTATATATGATTGCACACGTTATGGGTGTTACAATGTCAATAAAATGGGTGTTTATCTCCCTTGGACAACATTAACCTCCCTTACAATACTATACAATGAACATATTTAATCATCAATAACAAATCATTCATGGCTTTATTCTAGTGCAGCTATTTATATGTCAATAATTTATCGATTGACTGGGATACATAAGATTTTTAATAATAGCGCTAGACTACGTTACCCAAAGTTATTTGAATCCACCAGTAATAAGCACAACAGCATTCATACCAATATGTAAGTTTATTCAGTTGGATGATAAGGGTAATTTTATTTATTTTTTGCTATATAAGAACGTGTGTGGGAAGCTAATTTGGGGAATAATAATAATGGCAGAAGTGTCATATCTGAAAGTGCGAATGAAATATATATAAAAAAATGGTAATCCATTTAGTATAATCATAACAGTATGGTTTAGGAGAATTAATAGGCTTTTAACAAAAATGAAATATGGGAGAACGGTACGTGTATGATGGCACTGGAACGATCCATTTTAAGATCTAAGAAGATGCTTCAATTCACCGTTAATGAAATGCGACTCTCTGCAAACGTCGGCATGGTCAGGTCATAAACAACTAAGAAGGTGCTTTATTGAATTGCCATAGGCTGGACTTTTGCCAGAGCGAACCCTATGCAACAATATCTCACGCTGAAAAAATCCAAAGAGGTTTGCCAAACCTTGTCCTTGGTATTAGAAGTAAAAATGAACAAAGCACAAAGATATATATATCATGAAAGGCCAGTATACACGTAACGCTTGCATTAATATAAATATATAGATATTTAGCTAAGGAATAAATAATTATCGCCTATCTTTATTAATAAAAAACCCTCGTACCGGTATGATTTGATTACTACGTGGATGTGGAAGAATTACAGTTAATGCTAATATAATATAGCTCATAGAACTAAACGATCCCCCCCTTATGTATTATTTTAAACCACACGTAAACTTTCCACAACGTGTAAATATAAATCTTTGGTTTTGAATGCTTGAATAAATAAATACTTTTCATATTATTAAATATATATATAGTCGGTGGTGGCTATTGATTTCAATAAAGTAGGATTAATTTTACTCATATAAATCTATTTGCAGATTTTAGAAGTTAGCGCTATTATTTAATTAACCAAATAAACACATTTCTAAGAAAATAGATTTTTACTTAGTTTTAGAAAATAACACTGTATAATAATTATCAAATTCTAATTTTATTTCCCCAGACTGGCAGGCACCCGCTATACTAAGAATAACAAATTTATTTTTAAAACTATTAGGTTAATTACCCTCTGAAAAGTAAGGAGGGTTTTCTTTTATTAAAAGAGATAGCGTAAGCATTTGCGATTCTGGGGGAAAATTATCGACATATAATTTAGCATCTGAAGGTATAAAACATAATAATGAGAATAAAATATTGCCACATAGACATGACATTAAGAACTAATACTTATTCAGGAGAGGTTTAATGTAGGAGAGATTACAGCTAAGTTATATAGAGAGAAAACCAGGTACAATTAACAAAAAGGTAAGAACTTTACAAATTAATTCATAACTAATATTAAATTTTACAAATGAAAGATTTATAAAATGTTTAAAGAAATAGATAGGGGAAAGTTAAAATTATTCATGGTAACTTTAAGAGTCTAGCAGCATTTGAAATGATTACCTCTGTAAAACATGGCGGTTCTTTTGATGATTTCAATTCCCGCGGAGACTAGATCTAGTTTATCAAACATAGTTATTCAGGCAGGTAGTAATTTTATGATTTAACGAACAGGCATATCAGTATAGTCTATGAGTATCGGGATCCATGGGCACAGATTGCAGGGAAGGCCATCTCGAATGGCGAGAAAGGCGATTTAGATTTACTCAGTACACATTGAAATTAACGAACGCAAATTTTCTTGGTGACTGCTCTCCTTGACTGTCCTAGTTACTCTCTAAATTAATTCATAATTAATTCCATGCCTCAGTATTTTTGGAATCCCTTTCTGATTGGTCATTACAATCTAATTTCCAAAAGAATTCATATACAAGCTTTTACCTATTGTGATGGAAGATGCCATTGTTAGATAAGTATTCAAACTTTAATTAATTTTGATAAAAGGAAATGTTTGTAATGAAAGTAAATCAATTAAATTTAGTTTCTACTTTTGATTTTAGAGAAACTTTTAATTAAAGTTATGTTAGAATATTATACAAGATTACGCTTCTCACCTTTAATTAATTTTGACTAATTACAATCGCATCTTCCATATTGGATTTAAAAGAAAAGTGGAGTTTAATGGCAAAAATAATTTAAAAACACAATTTTATAAAATTACATATCACGAACTTTTCCACTAAATATTGGCTCAGTACTTTTGTCTCTACAATATCTATAGATATCTGAGCTGCAATTAACAAACAATTACTATAACTTTTATAAAATAAATAAATACAGAAATTATAATATATTTTGATATTATAAGTCCGTGATAATTAATCCCCCATCCCCTATTGCGTATACGAATTTTCAGATGCTACATTTATTAATTTTATTTTGCATGTTTAAATTCAGATATTTATGCCAATATCTTCATTCATAAATATGTTAGTTAATAATACTCAAACAAAAGGATACAAACAAATGTGTTAGTGAGTGGAATATGTATGCAAGAATAGAGTTTGAATTTAGGTTGGTAGGGGAAGATTGGAAGTGGGCTGTGAAGCGCAATCTGAATCTCAGATTTCGCTTTAGAGCTCAATATTTTGATAGATATTTCGTTCGACAAACCTTTGTATTTTTGTTTTGTCCAAAAATACTTTTAATTGTGAAAATATTTGTTGATAATGTATATTCCATTTTTTTACAAATGTAACATTTTGGTGATGTTGCTAAGGTTCAAACCTGGGCACATATTAAATAGGCAGCTTTCATTTGTGATATTTGCTGTGGTACACATTGTTGTTATTGTTATTATTATTAGTATTATTATTATTATTATTATTATTATTATTATTATTATTATTATTATTATTAGTAGTAGTAGTAGTAGTAGTAGTAGTAGTAGTAGTAGTAGTAGAGTAGTAGTAGTAGTAGTAGAGTAGTAGAGTAGTAGTAGTAGAGAGAGGGGGGGAGGAGGGGGGAGGAGAGAGAGGGAGGGGGGGGAGAGAGAGAGAGGAGAGAGAGAGAGAGAGAGCAGAGAGGGGAGAGGGAGGGGGGGGGGGGGGGGGGGAGAGAGAGAGAGAGGGGAGTAGAGAGAGAGAGAGAGAGAGAGAGAGAGAGAGAGAGGAGAGAGAGTAGTAGTAGAGAGAGAGAGAGAGAGAGAGAGAGAGAGAGAGAGAGAGAGAGAGAGAGAGAGAGAGAGAGAGAGAGAGAGAAGAGAGGGAGAGAGAGAGAGAGAGAGAGAGAGAGAGAGAGAGAGAGAGAGAGAGAGAGAGAGAGAGAGAGAGAGAGAGAGAGAGAGAGAGAGAGAGAGAGAGAGAAGAGAGAGAGAGGAGGGAGAGAGAGAGAGAGAGAGAGAGAGAGAGAGAGAGAGAGAGAGAGAGAGAGAGAGAGAGAGAGAGAGAGAGAGAGAGAGAGAGAGAGAGAGAGAGAGAGAGAGAGAGAGTAGTAGTAGTAGTAGTAGTAGTAGTAGTAGTAGTAGTAGTAGTAGTAGTAGTAGTAGTAGTAGTAGTAGTAGTAGTAGTAGTAGTAGTAGTAGTATATAGACAAGATGGCGGACAAGCAGTAATTCTTGCTAGCATTGCTCAGATTTATTTGCTTTTCTTATTCATTTACTGTGAAATCTGTATCCTGAAAACGTTTGAATCAAGTTATAAACCTATCACTGACACACTGTGAGGCAGTGGGGTAAGTAAACCCTTGTGCTATTGTAGATAATTCTTTTATTGTTTTGATAGATTACAACGATCCATCAAATACGTTACAAATGGCGGCTTCTTGAAAAATCCAAATCTAATCCTACCTTAAATCATCCTACTATTAATCAAAATTCACAATCTTTAGTTCATAGTAACCAAATGTATTCCATATCAACTAAATCAATTAATAATCGTGATCTCTTTTCCACAGAAAATTTGGAAGTTAATGTTGACTCTGACGCAGAAATACGAGAGCCTAGAAACAACATGCTAAACGTTTCTGCATCAAGCAACACAACTCAAAATTCTATTAATTCGTCACTATTCATAAACTCCATACAATCAAATGCGAAAATAGGAGGGCTCATGTACAACGAGCATGAATATCCAGAGCTTGCAATAGCGAGTCAAGATCAACCGAAAGAAAACAAGGAAAATAGTCAATCAAAATCAGAGCCTATAACAACGAAACAATTTCAAGTACAAAATAACAATAGAGAAAATAATCACTTTTCACAAAACTCAATATACAGTAGAACACCTAATGAAAATAGTAATACTTACACCAGAATCGTTAGGTCCTCCCCTTCATCGCCTATCGCCAGTGGTATTATCACTTCTGATTCTTTGGCAGAGGTGATGGGCCTTGATGATGAAATGGAAGTTTGCTGTTTAGATGATGAATCTACAGAAGAACAGCCTCAAAATATTACTCCTGAAGTATACGATCAAATTAATACCAAGTTTAACGAAACAATACCAGCTAGTCTTCTTAACTCGTTCAAAAAATTCGAAAACAATAAAACTGTCATTATGACGGTTACTAATTCTAAATGCGATCTTGATCATTTTCCTTTTGATGAATTCTACCAGATGTTAACAGATAAGAATCTGTGGTTATACATATATAAAGTTCTAATGCATCCGAACAATAGATACCTTTGTTTGGAGTTCCACAATAAGACTCAACAACAAATCTTTCGAAAACACATTAAATTTCTGAGGAAAAAAATAATTTGTTACATTGACACCAGTCGCCCCCTACATTTGTACGGGAGAATTAAAAATTGTCATGTTGATTTTAATGAAGCTGATTTACAGTCGCTAATGAAAAATTATGGCAAAGTTATAAATTTCTCATATCTTAATCACAGAAAAGCAGTTATTCCCGTATTTTCTAACACTGCAATATTTAGTTTAATTATGAAAAAAGATATTACTCCATACGACATTCCTATGACGCATGACACTGAGGCGTCACCACTGGTAATAACGTTTAGGGGCATTCCACCTCAATGTTTTGAATGCAAGCTTAGAACGCATTTGGTTAACGACTGTCCTAATAAATATTGTAACAAATGTGGATTCAAAATCACCAAGCTACACGACTGCTCAAATAATATAAATGCAAAAAACCAACTAACCACATACCTGCAAAAAAATAATGGTAATTGTATTGTATCACAAACAAATCAAATTCCCACCCAAGAACCAAATACACACACTCGGCAATAATTTCACATACTAATACCGGCTCTCTTACAACATATAACACAGTCCTAAAATCCACTCTTGAAACCAGGTCGGAGTCTATACCTTCCTTTAACCCTGATCAACAATCAAGTATGGAAAGTAGTGCTGGGTTGCTAACATCATTTAATACTGATCAGCAATCCATGAGTGAGGCCAGTCCACTAGAATCCATTAACCATTTAGAATCTTCTGCTGACTCCATGTCTATAATGACTGAAAGTAGTAATTCTTTTCAAAATGCTAAGAAAAACAAGAGAAAAAATAAAAACAATGGAGCAATTCCAAAGGTCGATCCCAGTGAAAATTCAAACTGTGACAAGGATCAGGCTAACCAAGCCCCTAAAAATAAGAACCAAAGTATTATTTCTGCACCAGTCAAGAAAAAAATGAAGGCAACTAACACATCCCCAGTTAATAATGACAACACTGAAAACCCTTATTGTACTAGACAATCAATGCAGGAATCTTCTGATGAAGTTAGTCAACTTGATGTCTACAAGGAAGGTGTGGACATACATAGGAGAGCTTCCAGAGGTTCAAAAAGTGACTCATCAGTGGCCACCCAGATAACCTAGCAATTCTAAACTTTATCACTATGGAATCAGTTATTCTGGTAATGATCTGTTATTGGCTTGCCGATTTGATTTATTTGGACTCCTTCTTCCTTTGCCTTGCTATGGAGCATAACCGGTCCATAGTTGGTAATCAGGTCCTTAAAACCCTCAAAAACACTCTATTGATGGGTATAACACGTGCAATAAGTAATAACTTAGAAGAACTATTACAATTGGCATTTGCTGATGGCCCCTGTTGTACCATTCCTCTAACTTCCTAATCAACTAACATGCTTTTCTCTATAGTAGCTGTTAATGTCAGAGGGTTAAACTCTCTTCAAAGAATCTATGCAATATCCAATTGGATTGAACTATACAAACCGCATCTCTTTTTATGCACTGAAACCAAATTATCGGTAAACTCAATAATCAAGCCTGACCGATACTTTCAGAGGTTTGGATTTAATAGATTTTCCAACTCTAACACCTCATCTGCAGGAGTTGGAATTATCAATCACCATGCTTCTCCTTTTCAATCAATAAACATACTATACTTGGACTCACATATGTGCATAACAACTTTATATAATCAAGCTTACACAATTAACATTATCCTAGTATACTTATACAATCAACTGAGTCTCATTTATCAGCTAATCACTAATATAAATGCAATACTAGCTACCAATCCCTTTCCCACAGTCATGATTGGGGATTTTAATATGCCATACTCTAAATTCACCTTCAAATACGTTCACCTACTAAATAAAAAACTTATGAGTGGTGAAGGATTCTTCTCATCAAACTCTATCTCATATTACACTAGGAAAAATTCCTCATTAATAGACCTTGTATTCTACTCCCCAGAATTACATTTTCTAATACAGCCATCTCTAATACCAGTTGTTTACTCAGATCATTTGGCACTTACAGTCACTATTAAAATAAATATGCTTGTATTTGAAGCTCCATTACTGACTAATACCACTAGACTGCTTCTCAAATCCAGTGCACCAGAAGCCATCCTCTCTGAGATTTACATTTATTTTAATAAAATTCACATACTTACTCTTCCACCAGAAGAAGCATGGGTTCAGCTTCATAAACAACATTTCATCCACGATTAAACATTACACATGCAGAAATCCGACACCTACACATTGAAGAAAAAACTGGAGTTGCTACACCAAAAAATTAGAAGCACACCAGCCAATGCCTGCTCAATACCTTCAATTCTACTTCTCAAGCAAGAATACAAGCAAACACAATTAGATTTGGCTGATTACTTAGCTACCAAAAAAGCAAAAAAATTTTTAAAAAATACGCATAACTGGTCTAGAGACTACATACGCTGGGCGCTAAGATATACTAGTAAAAAACTCACGCCCACATCAATTCTGCACAACTCAAAAATAATAACTGGGGAAGGAATGATTGCGCCTTTGCTTGACTATTTTAAAAATAAGCTCCAGTCATGCCCCCATCCTAGCATGACAAATCTCAAGCTCAACAACTTTAAGGACAATCACAATATTACTAATGAAGAAATAATTAATAAAATTAAAAAGTACCCTAATAGTGCACATCCTGGAATCCACGCAATTCCAAAATTTGTATTAGAACACATTAACCACTTCACTGTTCCAATAATTCAAAAGATGCTCAGCCATCTTTCGAACCAAATACATACTATTCCACAATTATACCATATCTCCCTTGTTCCCTTTATCAAAAAATCCATTCATCCTACACCACTAAGCAATATCAGGCCAATTTCCATGTCTCCACTGGTTATTAAAGTAGCTGAAGCATTAGTTAAAAACAAAATTCAACCACTCATCCTGCAAAAAATCTCGAAGTATCGATTTGCAAAGAAGGGAAGCTCCATTCCTGAAGCACTCTTCCTTTTCAGAGCCATGATTGATCAAATCAGAGTTAATAAAAAGGTAGCACCAAGCTTTTGGGGGCTCTTGAACAGTACAACATCCCTTCATCACTTAGATGCATTCTGTCAAATCTATTGTACAATAGG
Organism: Epiperipatus broadwayi; assembly: GCA_028023455.1. NCBI lineage: Eukaryota > Metazoa > Onychophora > Udeonychophora > Euonychophora > Peripatidae > Epiperipatus > Epiperipatus broadwayi. The sequence continues at coordinate 86,665 of JAQFVV010001123.1, forward strand.
TCCATTCATATTACATTAAATGGAAAATTATCGGTCAGTTTTGTTCCACATAGCTCCATCCCACAAGGCTCGCCACTTAGTGCCCTCTTATTTATTTCCTATATTAATCCTTTGTTGATTGAAATGGAAAAAAAATTACCACCTGTGGTTCTATCTCAAACTAATCTCCCTATAAACCACATATCCTTTATGGATGATATAGTAGTCTTCCTACCTTCCAAGAAATATATACCCATGCTGATAGACACTCTAAACAAATATACACATGACTACTCACTCAAGTTCAACACTGGTAAATTGGCAACTTGGAATATTCTTACAGGCAAACCTAATGATTCTCTAACTAAATCCCCTCCTCATTCCTTTTTGGGAATCCCTTTCCACCTGTCAGTGGGTGCCAGAAGGACAGCCATTCAAAATCAGCTAATGGCATCAATTACTAAAGTTATGAACTCTTTTTCTAGGGCCTACCTTTCAATACACAGTAAGACCACACTCATTAACATGTTGATACTACCCAAAATTAACTATTATATGCCAGTTGTTAGTTTTACCAAGGCTTTTATTCGAAAAATAAATTCATTATGTTGCAAATTGATCTGGAATAAGAAAGCCGTCTCAATAAGTATCAAGAACCTGCAGAAGCATACAAAGTTTAACGGATTATCATTGCACTCAATTAACACCTTCTATTACCAAAGAATACATAATACTCTAGTTAAAATTGCCACCAATTTCCCTATTTTTCAACCATACTTAAAAATAGAACCAACTGATACACCCCCACCTAGCAAGAACAAGTTTTTAAATAAACTAATTCAACATATTAACAGGAATCCAACAAACAATGAGTTTAGCACAAAGATTGATTATTGGACTGCACATCAAATCCTGAACAAGATGGACAATCAATTATCTCTTAAAAGTTTTCTCAACATAAACAATAAACCAATTATTACTAAATATAAGTACTGGAATCTTGAACCGAAATACATAGATTTCATGATTAAAATCAATTTAGAGGCCTTGCCCACAAATGAATTTCTCTCAAGGAAAATGCGATATGCAAAAATAGACCCTGTGTGCTCCATCTGCAACAGAGAGGAAGAAACAATGAATCATTTTTTGCTGAACTGCTCATCACTGACAAAATATAGGCAACTGATCACCACAATCTCACACAACAATAGAATTACCATCAATACCTTAATTGACAGTTTTTCAAAAGGCTTTTTCCCAACAATCAGGATTACTATTTATCTGCTATTTACATTATGGTTCATTAAATGCCACTTTGTATTTAATCCCACTTCCCGCAAATTGGAGTCACTGTTCCTAAATAAATTGGAGAAAATTAAAACTAGAGACTGGCTCATTGCCCCAGTTGACATAGTGGCAGCAACCTGGAGTCTAATAAAACTTTAGCTCTAATCAAATATAAATAGATGTAGTAATCAAAAAAGAAAAGTAAAATATTGTTTCTACTAACTGAAGCAAGAAAACACCAAACTACCACAAAATTAGAAATGACTATTTGCAAGTCATTAATTGGATAATAAAAAGATAATTGCAAACAATTGTAATACTGCAAGTAAGAGTGACTATCAAACATATTAAACTTAATAATCATGCAAAACTTTAATTTAAGATGAATAAAGGAAAAAAATGTGAAACCAGATTGTAAAATAAAATTATGTACACTTTTCATTGTAAAATCATATGTATATATTTCATTGTAGAATCAAATCAATTATATATTTCATTGTAGAATCAAATCATGTATATATTTCATTGTAGATTCAAATCATGTATATCTTTCATTGTAGATTCAAATCATGTATATCTTTCATTGTAGAATCAAATCATGTATATTTTTATGTAATTAATTAAATTTTAAAACTAGTAGTAGTAGTAGTAGTAGTAGTAGTAGTGGTAGTAGTAGTAGTAGTAGTAGTAGTAGTAGTAGTAGTAGTAGTAGTAGTAGTAGTAGTAGTAGTTTGTCTTGTATCATTGGACAAACCTTTGTATTTTTGTTTTGTCAAAGAAAATACCTTTGATTGTAAAAATTTTTGTTAATGATGTATCATCCATTTTTTTACAAATGTAACATTTTGGTGTCTTTGCTAAGGTTTAAACCTGGGTACATATTAAATAGGCAGCTTTCATTGGTGTTATTTGCTGTGGTACACTTTGTTGTTGTTATTATTATTATTATTATTATTAGTAGTAGTAGTAGTAGTAGTAGTAGTAGTAGTAGTAGTAGTAGTAGTAGTTGTAGTAGTAGTAGTAGTAGTACTTGTAGTAGTAGTAGTACTATACTACTATTATTACTACTATTATTTATTATTATGATTATTATTATTATTATTGAAAATATAAATACAATCGTTTTGAAAATATCTTTTTTACTTTTTTTGTCATAGTCTCTACCATTGTCTTTAATATTATTCATTAATTATTTTAATTTTTTTTAATTTAAATAGAAGTTCCTGGCATGAACAGAGGTATGAATTCAGGTAAATGCAGACGTTTTTTTACATATTAATATTTATTTGAAAAAATTTTGCAATATTTGTATTCCGCCTTCATTGTGTACATCACTATTATTATTGTAAAGAAAACATGTTGGATATTTATATTTCACGTTCTATCTTTTTAGGATGCTGATGATAATAATAATAATAATAATAATAATAATAATAATAATAATAATAATAATAATAATAATAATAATAATAATAATAATAATAATAATAATAATAATAATAATAATAATAATAATAATAATAATAATAATAATACAGATTTTTTAAAGGTTTTGTTTTTATTTTTGGTTTTACCATTCACTTTCATTGCTTTTATGATGATGATGATGATAATAATAATAATAAATATTAATTGCATTTATTATTATTAATAATAATTTTTTATTATTATCTTTATGATAAAAATGTTGATGTCTCAGCAAAGATCTTTATTAAGACCAAAATTACTTTACTTGATCTACCAATTATTGAGATTAGTTTATCAATATTTTTGTCCATAGGAGGAGGGGTTGATTTTCCTGTGTATGTAAATCCACCTCTTTTATGTCATTTGTATTATTTCTTTCGAAATAGTGAGGCAAATTATTGTTGGTGCCACCCCACTTTTCACATGGCTTGGAGCTCAATATTTTGATGAACATTTCCATTGGAGAAGCATTTGTATTTTTGTTTTTGTCAAAGAAAAAAACCTTTAAATATTCAAATCTAATTGTTACTAATGTATATAATTTTTTAAAAACGTTATATTTTGGTGATCTTGCTAGGGTTCAAACCTGGACACATATTAAATAGGCAGCTACCATTGGTGATATTTGCTGTTGTACTCATTATTATTATTATTATTATTATTATTATTATTATTATTATTATTATTATTATTATTATTATTATTATTATTATTATTATTATTATTATTATTATTATTATTATTATTATTATTATTATTATTATTATTATTATATTGATGATGATGGTGTTTCAAGAAAGATCTTTATTAACACCAAAATTATTTTACTTGTTCTCATGCATCATACATGTGCTTACATGAGTGATTATTCTTCTACCATGGACAGTTTTTAATGTATACTACTAATTTGGTTAGGGAAGCAAGGTTACATTTCTGATTAAAGCAAAAATCATTGGATTATTTAGATAACACTGAAATGACATATGCGCATATTTGAATTATTGTGTATGTGAACAAAGAATAAATACAATTTTTGTATGACTTTACTAGTCAATTTTTGTGGTTTTTATGTGTATATCTACAAAGTTTTTGGTCTTTTCAAATATGTTTTATGAAGATTGAAGTTGTTTTAATCAGTTGTCTGAATTGATAAGAATTCAATTTTCAACATTCTTTAGATTGGGGTAAGAGATCCTATGTCTGTTAATGGATGTGTGGTGTGTGTCAATAAAAGTCTTTATAGTTCTATTAGAGTTGTTACCTGGAGACATGTTTGTTCATTACATAATGTTGTTTTTTATTTGTATGTTTATTTGCTTTTATGATGTCAAGAGATTATCAATAATAACTTACCCAAAGTTTGTATGAGGGGCTGGAATGTAGGCTTGCAAATTGCTTCAAAATTATTACAATGTGTATTTCATATTGGTGTTTTGTGGGATGGCCAAGTATTTTCAAACTCTGTGGAATTGTGCATGACAATATTGATATTGTTGGATTAACTGCTATAGATTGTTCAAATATGTTAGTGCAGTGTTAAAACATGGTGTCTAATCAAGATAAGTAGGCTGAGAGCTATCTTATGTGGACTATGTAAAGTTTGTTATTATTAAGATTTTGAGTACGTTTGTGATTTGTGTTTAACATAGAATTAATCTTGTGTGAATGTTTTTTAATACTTGTAGATAAGACATTCTAAAATTGTAATATTTGTGTGTCATTATAGCTCAATAAAATTGATCATCTCTTGTTCTGCATGCTGAATTTAGATGAGAGTATTAAATAGCCATATTATACTCTGATGTCCACAAGTGTTCAATATATTTATCTTGTGTTGGTAGGAAAAAGTCAATTGTTTAGATGTAAGGTTTTTTATTATGATATCTTCTGGTATTGAGTGGTAATTGGAACAGGACTGGCAACCCCTTGGGTTTAAGTCTTTTTGTCATTTTTTTTGGATAGCCTATTGATCTTTTGCTTTCTGTTGTGGTTAGTTTAATGAGGGAAGAAGCATGCTTTGATAATGCTACAACAGAGGAAGTAATGGTATTTTTTTTACATATATAAAGAACTTTTTTTTGATAGTGACAATCATCTGTATATAGTCACTTTGCTTCAATTTAATTATAATGCTGGTTATGGGTGCTACAACGTATTTTGTGCTAAATAATATTCTTGAATGTTTTAAAAAAAATTGAGTGAAGTGTACATCATTAGCATGTGTATTGTTTGGTTTGTTTATGCTACTTTTAGGTTTACTTGCACATTAAACTATGTGGGCTGAGGTGAGAGCTCTGTGAAATTAAAAACCAGCTTGAACAAGGCTATACAGGGTTTTGATCATGATAACACTGTTTATGTGATTATTATCTCAAGGTGGCTGTGGTTCAACTGATTTCATGCTCATTATGCTGGTTTATATTCTGGTTGATATTGCAGTTTTTTAGCAAGCCAACACTGTCGACCACCAGAGTAGCACAGTGGAATGAGTTGTCTCATAAAGATGCTTTCTATTACATCCTGATCCAAAATTTTGTTTATTTTGTTGTGTGGGTATATATCTTAAATCAGCCTTAGGTTAATATTAATGTTGTTACTGTACATAAAGACTTGTTCAAATGGCTCCATTATATATTGGGAATCCTTTATGTCATATTCAGTGTGTGTTTTTAAAATTCTGGTGATGTTGTTCTGATTGTCTGGATTCACAGTAATGAGAAAATAATTGCTAAATGTTTAATGCACTTTAAAACTGGGTTTTATGGTTATCTTGTGAAAATCTTTAGAATTATACCTAGTGCTACAAGGTTCTGTATGCTGAGTACTGTAGTACAGATCCTATGAAGCATTATGGTTTCACACAGCAAACCTCTGAAAAGCAGTATACTGAAAATTCATGTTTGTGGCTGATAATATAATTGATCAAAAGAAAGAAACTCTTTGTACAACATATATTGTTTCCTGAATATAATGTTTTTAAATCTTCAATTTATTGAGTTCAGTTTATCAATATTTTACTTAATGAGAGAAGGGGGTGATATTCTTGTGTTTCTAAAGCCAGTTCTTTTATGTCAGTTGTATTCATTCTTTGGATATGATTAGG
>JAQFVV010001123.1:97500-108249 GCA_028023455.1 Epiperipatus broadwayi
ATCAGTGTGTTTAATATTATTCATTAATTATTTTAAATTTTTTAATTTAATTAGAAGTTCCTGATATGAACAGAGGTATGAATTCAGGTACATGCAGACGTTATTTTTACATATTAATATTTATTTGAAAAAATCTTACAATATTTGTATTCCTCCATTATTGTGTACTTCATTGTTATTATTGTAAAAAAAACATGTTGGATATTTATATTTCACATTCTATTTTTTTATTATGATGATTATAATAATGAAATAACAATAATAATAATATTAATAATAATGATTATTTGAAATATAAATACAGATTTTTTTAGATGTTTTGTTATTTTTGCTTTTACCATTCACTTTCATTGTGTTTATGATGATGATGGTAATAATAATAATAAATATTAATTGTGTTTATTATTAATAATAATATTATTATTATTATATTTATAATAATAATGTTGCTGTCTCAGCAAAGATCTTTATTAAGACCAAAATGACTTTACTTGATCTACCAATTATTGAGTTTAGTTTATCAATATTTTAGTTTATAGGAGGAGGGGTTGATTTTCTTGTGTATGTAAATCCACCACTTTTACATCATTTGTATTATTTCTTTCGAAACAGTGAGGCAACCTTTTGTTGGTGCCATCCATCTTGTCACATGGCTGGAGCTCAATATTTTGATGAACATTTCCATTGGAGAAGCATTTGTATTTTTGTATTTGTCAAAGAAAAATACCTTTAAATATTCAAATCTAATTGTTACTACTGTATATAATTTTTTTATAAACGTTATATTTTGGTGATTTTGCTAAAGTTCAAGCCTGGACACATATTAAACAGGCAGCTAGCATTGGTGATATTTGCTGTTCTACTCAATCATATTATTATTATTATTATTATTATTATTATTATTATTATTATTATTATTATTATTATTATTATTATTATTATTATTATTATTATTATTATTATTATTATTATTATTATTATTATTTTTATTATTATTATTACTATTATTATTATTATTATTATTATTATTATTTATATTATTATTATTATTATTATTATTACCATTGTTATTATTATTATATTGATGATGATAGTGTTTCAAGAAAGATCTTTATTAAAACCAAAATTATTTTACTTGTTCTCATGCATCATACATATGCTTACATAAGTGATTATTCTTCTACCATGGACAGTTTTTAGTGGATACTACTAAATTGGTTAGGAAAGCAAGTTTAATTTTCTGATTGAAGCTAAAATCATTGGATTATTTAAATAAAACCGAAATGACATAAGCATATATTTGAACAATTGTGTATGTGAACAAAGATTAAATACAATTTTGTGGTTTTTATATGTATATCTACAAAGTTTTTAGGTCTTTTAAAATAAGTTTTACGAAGATTGAAGTTGTTTTAATCAGTTCTCTGAATTGATAAGAATTCAATTTTCAACATTCTTTTGTTTGGGGTAAAGGATCCTATGGCTGTTATTGGATGTGTGGTGCATGTCATTAAAAGTCTTTATAGTTCTATTAGAGTTGTTACCTGGAGACATGTTTGTTCATTACATAATGTTGTTTTTTATTTGTATGTGTATTTGTTTTTATGATGTCAAGAGATTATCAATAATAACTTACCCAATGTCTGTATGAGGGGCTGAAATGTAAGCTTGCAAATTGCTTCAAAATTACTACAATGTGTATTTCATAGTGGTGTTCTGTGGGATGACCAAGTATTCTCAAACTCTGTGGAATTGTGCATGACAATATTGATATTGTTGGTTTTGACTGCTATAGCTTGTTCAAATATGGTTGTACAGTATTAAAACATGGAGTCTGTTCAAGATAAGTAGGCTGAGAGCTATATTATGTGGACTATATAAAATTTGTTATTATTAAAATATTGAGTACGTTTGTGATTTGTGTTTAACATAGAACTAATCTTGTGTGAATGTTTTCTAATACTTGCAGATGGGACATTCTAAAATTGTAATAATTGGTGGGTCATTATAGCTCAATAAAATTGATCATTTCTTGTTCTGCATGCTGAATGTAGATGAGAGTATTATATAGCCATAGTATAATTTGATGTCAACAAGTGTTCAATATATTTATTTTTTTTTTGGTAGGAAAGAGACAATTGTTTAGATGTAATATTCATTATTATGATATCTTCTGGTGTTGGGTGGTAATTGAAACAGGACTGGCAACCGCTTATGTTTAAGTCTTTTTACATTTTTCTTTTTGTTTGTATAGCCTATTGATCTTTTGCTTTCTGTTGTGGTTAGTTTAATGAAGAAAGAAGCATGTTTTAATAATGCTACAACAGAGGAAGTAATGGTATGTTTTTTACAGATATTTGGAACTTTTCTTTTGATAGTGACAATCATGCTGCTACAATGTATTTTGTGCTAGGTAACATTCATGAATGTTTTGAAAAGATTTGAGTGAGATGTACATTATTAGCATGTGTGTTGTTTGGTCTGTCTATGCTACCATTAGGTTTACTTGCACATTAAATTATGTGGGCTGAGGTGAGAGCTTTGTGAGATTAAAAACCAGCTTGAACAAGGCTATTGAAGGTTTGATCATGATAACACTGTTTATGTTATTATTATCTCAAGGTGACTGTGGTTCAACTTATTTCTTGCTTGTTATACTTGTTTATATTCTGGATGATTATGCAGGTTTTTAGCAAGCCAACACTGTTGAATCCCAGAGTAGCACAATGGATTGAGTTGTCTCTTAGAGATGCTTTCTATAACCTCCTGATCGAAAATTTATTTTAATATGTTGTGTGGGTAAATGTCTTAAATCAGCTTTAGGTTAAAATTAATGTTGTTATTGCACATAAAGTCCTGTTCAAATGGCTCCATCATATATTAAGAATCCTTTATGTCATATTCAGGGTATGGGTTTTAAAAATTCTGGTGATGTTGTTCTGATTGTCTGGATCCACTGTAATGAGAAAATAATTGCTAAATGTTTAATGCTTCTTTAGAACTGGGTCTTATGTTTATCTTTTGAAAATCTCTAGGATTATACCTAGTGCTACAAGGTTTTGTATGCTGAGTACTGTAGTACAGATACTATGTAAAATTATGGTTTCACACAGCAAAGCTCTGAAAAGCTGTATACTGAAAGTTCATGTTTGTGGCTGATAATATAATTGATCAAAAGAAAGAAACTGTTTGTAAAACATATGCTGTGTCCTGAATATAATGTGTTTAAATCTTCAATTTATTGAGTTCAGTTTATCAATATTTTACTTAATGAGAAAAGGGGGTGATTTTCTTGTGTTTCTAAAGCCAGTTCTGTATGTCATTTGTATTGATTTTTTGGATATGAAGAGGCAACTTATTGTTGGTGCCATCCACCTTGTCACTTCAACTGGAGCTCAACATTTTGATGGATATTTCCATTAAACAACAATCTGCATTCTGGTTTTATACCTTTAATTATGCCAATCTAATTGTTAATAATGTATACACCTAAATCTTATTTAGCGATTGGCTACTTTGTGATATTACACAATAGTGATCATCATTAATTTCTACCCATTACTTCAATTTACAATCGATTATTCACTACAATGATCAGAATTTTTTTTTAACTTAGAACATATAAACTTAAAATATATATAATTAATGAGTCTATAATACTATATACTGTACATATAAGTGTTGATGTCTTTAGAAAAATTAAACTTTATTTAAATATAATGTGTGTACTTGGATTATTTAAATAAGATTTAATTTTTCTAAAGACATTTAACACTTATATTAGATGATGAAATAGCCCAATATATAAATATTGTACAGTACAACTAAAATACTTTCATCGCAAACTTTCAGGAAAACACTAAATGCAAATTCTTCCTTAATTACTGTGTATAGTTTTTAGATCACCTGGTAATTGTGTAAAAATAGTTATTATTCTGTAACTTCGTTAAAAATATTGTTTGTATCCAAATGATTTCTAATCAAAAAACATTTTAAACCGCTAATATTGAATTAGAAAAAATTTAAAAAAACAGATTGTATTTAAAATAAGTGTTAATGAATATTTTTTAATATGTACTTTCTTCTTAAGTTAGTGTAATTTTTTAACTTTATAAACCAACCAATTTTTTTCTAGACTAACATTGTAAATAAGTATTCACTATTCTGTATATGATATTCTTTCTTAACGATGAGTTTTGGAGAACCAATTGTCATCGCTAAAAGGGGTAAAGATGTATTCCATTTTTTTACAAATCTTACCTTTTGGTGATTTCGTTAGAGTTCAATCCTGGTCAGATATTAATTAGGCAGCTAGCATTGGCAATATTTTCTGTTGTACTCATTATTATTATTATTATTATTATTATTATTATTATTATTATTATTATTATTATTATTATTATTATTATTATTATTATTTATATTATTATGTTTATTATTATTATTATTATTATTATTATTATTATTATTATTATTATTATTAGGATCAGTAGTAGTAGTACTAGTAATTGTAGTATTAGTATTACTATTAGTATTATTATTTTTACTATACTTTTACTACTACTATAACTACTATTATTATTACTTTTAAGATTATTATTGTTGTTGAAAACATAAATACAACTTTTTTGAAAATATGTCTTATTATTTTGCTGCTTTTGTCATATTCCTTAACATGTTTAATATTAATCATTAAATTTTTTTTAATTTAAATAGAAGTTCCTGACATCAACAGAGGTATAAATACAGGTACATGCACATGTTATTTTTACATATTAATGTTTATTTCAAAAAAATTCTTACAATATTTGTATTCATCCTTTATTGTGTACTCCAATACTATTAAAAAGAAAACATGTTGGATATTTATATTTCACTTTCAATCTATTTAGGATAATGATGATAATAATAATGAAATAACTATTATTATTATTATTATTATTATTATTATTATATGAAATTTTAATAAAGGTTTTTTAAAAATATGTGTTTTTTGCTTTTATCATTCACTTTCATTGTTTTTATTATGATGATCATAATAATAAGGATAAACATTAATTACATTATTATTATTATTATTATTATTAGTACTAGTAGTAGTAGTAGTAGGAGGAGGATGAGGAGTAGGAGTAGTAGTTGTAGTAGTAGTAATAGTCATAGTCATAGTAGTAGTCATAGTAGTCATCATAGTAGTAGTAGTAGTAGCAGCAGCAGCAGCAGTAGCAGTAGCAGTCATTGTTGTAGTCATAGTAGTAGTAGTAGTAGTATTAAATATTGTGAAGCACACTACATAACAACTGATTTCAATCGCCTTGAAACTTCAATTAGCTTATTTAATATCTCGAATAAATCTTTAATCCAAAAATTTAAATTCTGGTATTTAGAGCCTATGTACATAGATTTTCTAATAAAAATCAACCTTAGAGCTTTACCTACCAATGTTTTTCTGGCTGGAAGATGGAGATCTGCAAACATAGATGCCATTTGTCAACTATGTAATAAAGAATAAGAAACAACAGAACATTTTATTTCTCAGTGTATTTTCGTCAAAACATATTGAGAACTAATTGCAGATATAACCCATAATCAAAAATGCTCATTGACAATATCGATAGAAAATATTCAAAGAGGGTTGTTTCCAACAATAAGAATAACAATCTTTATACTATACACACTCTGGTTTATGAGATGCCACTTTATATTCAATCCCACATCTTGTAAACTTAAAACACTGTTTTTCAATAAGTTAGCCAAAATTGAAACAAGAGATCAGGCACTAGCTACAATAGATATAGTATCAGCCACTTGGAGTTTGATTAAATTACCAACACCACTGTGAAATATGAATCACATTTTGGCTGCACCTTAAGTGAGATTTTTTGTTGTCATATATGGATTCAATATTTTTACTTATATTGATTAATTTTCTTTTTTTTTCAAAATTATTAATGTAAAAATATTTCATGTATATATAATATTTATTTTGTTAATAATTTTCAATTGTAAATTGTAGATCAGCTTTTGTAACATGTATTAAAATTGTATTTTAATACATGTATTTATGATAGCAAATAAACTTCTTTAAAACTTGTATTAGTAGTAGTAGTAGTAGTAGTAGTAGTAGTAGTAGTAGTAGTAGTAGTAGTAGTAGTAGTAGTAGTAGTAGTAGTAGTAGTAGTAGTAGTAATAGTAGTAGTAGTAGTAGTAGTAGTAGTAGTAGTATAGAAAGGATAAAATATTGCATCATTTCATCCACACCTGCCCTAACTTGCAAACTTATAAAGACTTAATTTTCACAATCATTTGCAATTCAAAAACCATCCTTCAAATATTAATTGAAAACATTCCCCAAGGTTTTTTTACCACAATTAGAATGACCATTTTTCTCCTGTTCACACTTTGGTTTCTCAGGTGTCATTTCTGTATTCAAGCCTACCTGAGCGCAAATACAAATCATTATTTATAGACAAATTAACCAAGATTAAAAATAGAGATAATCTAATAGCTCCCATAGATATAGTTACATCCACCTGGAGCCTAATTAAATTTCCAGATACCACTAAAAATTTCAAGGACAGCAATAATTAATAACTCAAGAAAAATGAACTCATGTTTTCACCAGTCAGCTTCAGACTGTAGAAAAACCTGCCACATCAGCATTTTAGTGTCTATTACTGAACATTATTTTCCATAGAATGTTTAATAGAACTTCAACCATTTCAAGTCTACACATGTATTGCCAATAATGATTGTAACATAATTGTAACATAATTTAGGATAATAACATAATTTTTAAAACTAGTAGTAGAAGGATTAGTAGTAGTAGTAGTAGTGGTGGTGGTGGTGGGGTGGAAGTGGTGGTGGTGGTGGTTTTGCTAGTGGTAGTAGTAGTGGTAGTGGTGGTAGTGGTTGTAGTGTTGGTAATGGTGGTGGTGTTAGTGGTGGTAGTAGTAGTAGTAGTAGTAGTAGTAGTGTAGTCATAGTCGTAGTTGTAGTCATAGTAGTAATAGTAGTAGTAGTAATAGTAGTAGTAATTTTATTATTATATTGATGATGATGTTTCAGCAAAAAACTTTATTAAAACCAATATTATTTTACTTGTTCTCCTGCATCATACATATGCTTACATAAGTGATTATTCTCCTACCATGGACAGATTTTAATGTATACTACTACATTTCTGATTAAAGCAAAAAACATTGGATTATTTAGATAACAGTGAAAAGTCATATGCATATATTTCAACTATTGTGTGTATGACCAAAGATTAAATACAATTTTTGTATAAGTTTACTAGTCAATTTTTGTGGCTTTTATATGTATATCTACAAAGATTTTAGATTTTTTCAAATATGTTTTATAAAGACTAAAGTTGTTTTTAATCAGTTTTCTGCATTAATAATAATTCAATTTTCAATGTTTTTTTAGTTTGTGGTAGAGGATTTTATAACTGATAATGAGTGAATGGTTAATTTTCATGTCATTAAAATTCTTTATAGTTCTATTTAGAGTTGTTCCCTGGAGACATGTTAGTTCAATACATGGATATGTTTTTTATTTGTATGTGTATTTGTTTTTATGATATCAAATAATTATTATTAATAACTAACACATGGCTTTATGAGGGGCTGGTATATGAGATTGCAAATTTTTTCAAGATTATTAGAATGTGGATTTCTTGTTGGTGTTCAAAGGAGATAGCCAATTTTTCTAAAACTCTGTGGTATTGTGCATGATAATTTTTATAGTTGGTGTTGACTATTTATAGCTTATTCAGATATGGTTATACATTATTTAAACATGGTGTCTCTTCAAGATTAATAGTCTGAGAAATAACTTATCTGGACTAAATAAAGTTTGTTATTTTTAAGCTACAAGGTATGTTTATGATTTGTGTTAATCATAGAAGCATTCTTGTGTAAACATTTTCTAATAATTGTAGGGGATCATTCTTACAATGTAATATTTGGTGTGTCATTATAGCTTGATGGAAGTGATTTTCTCTTCTGCATTTTGAATGTAGATGGCAGTATGATCATGGTAACCATGTTATGCTCTGATGTCCACAACTGTTCAATATATTTATCTTGTGTTTATAAGCAAAAGTCTATTGTTAAATCTAGGTATGATTCATTATTATGATGTCGTCTGGTGGTAGGTGGTAATTGTGACAGGACTGTAAACCATTTGGAATTTAAGTATTTTTACATTTTTTTCTTATTCACAGAGCCTATTGATCTTTTGTTCTGTGTTGTGGTCAGGTCATTGAGAAAGAAGCATGCATTGATAATGCAACAATAGGGGAGTGAACATATTGTTTCTACAGACACTTGGAACTTTCTTTTTCATAGTCACACTCACCTATTTAAAGTTATTTTGCAATAATTCAATTATAATGCTGGTTATGGTTGATGCAATGTGTTTTGTGTTATGTAACATTCATGAACATTTTGAAAAGATTCAAGTCAGATGTACATTAGTAGCAGGTGTGTTGTTTAATTTGTCTCTGCAACCACTAGTTTTACTTGCAGTGTCAATTATTTGGGCAGAGGTGAGAGCTTTGTGAGACTAAAAACTAGCTTGAACCAGGTTCTTCAGATTTCTGGTCATGGTAACACTTTATGTGATTATTACATCAAGGTGACAGTGGTTCACCTGACTGCATGCTCATGAGGCTTAGTTATATTCTGGATTATACTACAACTTTTTAGCAAGTTTACCATGTTGTCCACTAGAGTATCAAGATGGATTCAGTTGTCTAATAAAGATGCTATATGCTGCCTCCTGATCCAGAATTTGTTTGAAATGTTGTATGGGTCTATATCTGTAATCAGCCTAAGTTTAATATTAATGTGGCTTTGTACATGAAGTTTTGTTGGAATGGCTCCATCATATGTTGGATGTCCATTATGTCATATTCAAGGTATGTGTTTTTAAAAACACTGATGATGTTATTCATATTGTCTGGATCCACAGTAGTGAGGAAATAATTGCTTAATCTTTAATGCTGGTTTGGAACTGGGTCTTTTGATTATCTTGTGAAAATCTTTGGATTATATAAATAGTGCCACAGTGTTCTGAATGCATAGTTCTGTAGTGGCGATCCCATTAAGAGTTATTGTTTCACAAATCAAAGCTCTAAAAGCAGTATACTGATTAATTTATGTTTGTTGCTCATAATAAAATTGATCAAAAAGAAGAAACTCTCTTCTAAAACATATATTGGCCTCTCAATATAGTGTTTATACATCTTCAATTTATTCAATTAGTTTATCAAGATGTTGGTCCACGGGTGGATGAATTGATTTTCTTGGGTTTTTAAATCCAACTCTTTTAGGTCATTTGTATTAATTCTTTTGAAAATGATGAGGCGACTTATTGTTGGTGTCATCCATATTGTCACATGGCTTGGAGCTCAACAGTTTGATAGATATTTCATTGGACAAACCTTTGTATTTTTGTTTTGTCAAAAAAAAATAGCTTTGATTGTGAAATTTTTTGTATATAATGTAAATGCCATTTTTTTACAAATGTAACATTTTGGTGTCTTTACTAAAGTTTAAACCTGGGCACATATTAAACAGGCAGCTTTCATTGGTGATATTTGCTGTGGTACACATTGTTGTTGTTATTATTATTATTATTATTATTATTATTATTATTAGTAGTAGTAGTAGTAGTAGTAGTAGTAGTAGTAGTGGTGATAGTAGAAGTAGTACCATACTACTATTATTACTACTATTATTTATTATTTTATGATTATTATTATTGAAAATATAAATACAATCGCTTTGAAAATATCTTTTTTATTCCTTTTGTCGTAGTCTCCTCCATTGTGTTTAATATTATTCATTAATTATTTTAAATTTTTTAATTTAATTAGAAGTTCCTGACATGAACAGAGGTATGAATTTAGGTAAATGCAGAAGTTTTATTTTTACATATTAATATTTATTTGAAAAATCTTACAATATTTGTATTCCGCCTTCACTGTGTACATCATTATTATTATTGTAAAGAAAACATATTGGATATTTATATTACATATTCTATCTTTTTTAGGATGATGATGATAATATTGAAATAATAATAATAATAATAATAATAATAATAATAATAATAATAATAATAATAATAATATATAATAATAATAATAATAATAATAATAATAATAATAATAATAATAATAATAATAATAATAATAATAATAATAATAATAATAATGATTATTTAAAATATAAATACAGATTTTTTTTAAATGTTTTGTTTTTATTTTTGCTTTTACCATTCACTTTCATTGTTTTTATGATGATGATGACAATAATAATAATAAATATTAATTGTATTTATTATTAATAATAATCATTTTTTATTATTATATTCATGATAATAATGTTGATGTCTCAGCAAAAATCTTTATTAAAGACCAAAAATTACATTACTTGGTCTACCAATTATTGAGTTTAGTTTATCAATATTTTAGTCTATAGAAGGAGGGGTTGATTTTTTTTTGTATGTAAATCCACCCTTTTATGTCATTTGCATTATGTTCTTTTCGCAATGGTGAGGCAACTTATTGTTGGTGCCATCCATCTTGTCCATGCTGGCTTGGAGCTCAATATCTTGCGGAACACTTCCATTGAAAAAGCATTTACGTATTTTAGTGTCATATCAAAATACCTTTAAATATTCAAATCTTAATGTTACTAATGTATATAATTTTTTTATAAACGTTATATTTTTGGGATT
>JAQFVV010001124.1:0-108000 GCA_028023455.1 Epiperipatus broadwayi
TTATAAGACTAATTTGACATCTTACTCCACTAACAGATAGAAAAAAAAAGATTTTTATTTATCTTCATCAAATTAATAATTTGGATTTTCAACAACTAATGTTTTATGACATTAGTGGACCTTTACCTTGCTGGCATAGCTTGTAAATAACTTTAAAACTGTAAGAGATTATAATAAAAAAATCTAGTTAATTATCAAAGCAAACCAGTCACTTTAGTTGGACTTACAACTAAAATTATACCTATAATGAAATATACCATGAATTAGCCAAAACCAAATGATTTTAACTAATTATGCAAATGAACAAAAGAGTCGATTACTCAGGTCAAAGATCCTTTCGGTAGAATCATCTCCCTATGGCTTACGTATTAGATAGGCAAAATAAAAGCAACATAATGTCGGGTTAATAAATATACAAATGCAAAATGGAGAGAAGAAACATAAGTAAGAAAATACGAGATGGATTATGGACACTCGTATGTCTA
The DNA here is from genome assembly GCA_028023455.1 of Epiperipatus broadwayi. NCBI lineage: Eukaryota > Metazoa > Onychophora > Udeonychophora > Euonychophora > Peripatidae > Epiperipatus > Epiperipatus broadwayi. The sequence continues at coordinate 486 of JAQFVV010001124.1, forward strand.
TTCCAACGAAGAATAAACGGAAAATCGATATGTCCACATGTCGTGTCCATGTATCGATAGGAGATAGGAATTACAGAGAGTCCTCATATTCACCTCTACGAATTCTGCTGGCAAACCAACTCTATCTCAAACACGCTGTTTCACAGGCGTATGTGAAGAACGGAAGCTAACTCCAAATCAAAAAAATCTATGACCGTTTTAGGTCTGACCATGAGACTCCAAGCATTTTTTATTAACCCGAGATTTTATAATTATTAAATAGGGACAAATTATAATTAAATAGCCTTAAAATGATCTAATACTGCATAGAGACCAACCTGCGTAAACAACTTCTTTATATAAATATTTAACATAAAAAAAAAACAACATACTTATAGAAATAAGGGAATTTAATTCTCGAAAAAATCCCCCCTTCCCTCTTTCCTAACTTAAAAAAAATGCATGATAATTAACTGACGCTATCCAGCGGGCGCGCTGTTACTAGGTCAAAAATCCATAGCATATTTTATTCTATTTTGAATTACAGAAATATAAAATTATAGAATCCCATTGTGAGAAATCTATAATAAATTTATTTGAAATTACAGTAGATTTGCTTAGAAACATTAATATAGATTCGACATAACCTCACTCGTGAAAAATAGATCAACTTACTTTACTTTTAAAATCAAATCGTTCTTTCCCAAACTCCCTCTAATAAAACATAGTTTGCTCTCTTAGCAAATTACTCTGAGCCCCCGCGAGTGAAGCTTGTCGAAATACAAAAAAAAAAAAATCAAAGCATGAAATAATCTCATGCTAAAATTAATATAAAACAAATAAATTCATATTCAATTAAAAATATTAGAAAATTATTGTGAGCTTGAGTTATCAAAAGGGAAAAACATAAATAATTTAAAAGAACAGGTTAAAGAGACAGTTAAAAAAAGATTCTTAATAAAAATTAACTTTTGACATTTCTTTTTAAGCTTTATGAACCTACATTTATATTCTAATGATAATTTTTAAAATCTGGACGACAGGATTCAAGCTCTTTGGCATTTTACCTGGAGTTCCCTGGGATGAGTTCACCGGTGAACGTTGATGGCTGGTAGCATTTGAAGGCAGGTTCTGGCAGCAACATAACAGAAGATTTCAGGTCTCAGGAAGGAAAGGGCAGCGATTACCCTGTTTTACTCCTCGATCATCATAGCATGCTTTCCTACAACTCTGTCTGTTCTCTGGTCACTCTCTATCTGGTCTCCCTCTGCTCAAAAAGGCCACTATTTATTACTTCCTGCTGCCTCAGGTGATCTTTCAGAAAACAATAGAAATTGGTTTTTATTGTAATTTTAGAAAGTTTGTACCTCGATAAGGATCAATATATTTCAATATAATTTTATGTTACGTTTTTCATTTAGATTACAATGTAGAATCTCTACTAATTAATGAATAGAAATTCCACAGTGAATGGATTTTGGTAATTTATCTATGCTTTTAATTTAAACATTTATTTTAAACTTTTTATCGAGGTACAAATCTTTTCAAAAAGGCCATCTTGGATTCCTGAACTAAAAATAAAGCATTTTAAACATATACAGTATATCTAAAATATATAAAAAAATTCAAAGTTAATTATTTAAATTTTTTTCTTTTAATAATAAAATAGAATAAGTGTTAGTACAATTATGATCCAAAATAAATTATAGGATTTATTCAGGATAGTTAAAAATGTTTTTTTAGAATAATAAAAAAAAAGCAAATGTTAGTAAAATAAATAATTAGGTGGGTCAGACCATGAAACGGCAAATCTGAATCAGATTTACCATTTCATACTCCCCCACTTCATGAAAAAAAAATCTATACATATATATATATATATATATATATATATATATATATTTAACATATACACAAAATTTCTAAAACTTTCCAGGTCACAGAGTCCCAACCAGCTATTTCTCACACTACCTACTCTTTGGTTACAATCTGAAATGTCCTATTTGTTTGAATTAGGCATTTCTTCTAAACTCTATATACACGCAAAATTCTTTCTCATTTCTTAGTCCAGTTATAAATTCCTGTTGTTTACTAAAAATATCCATCTAGATTAAGTACTTTGTGCTATCTTCCTGGATCTGGTGGCACACATGGCTTTAACTGCCTAGCATTAAAAGTTCCTCTATTTTCTTGCTCCCCTTCTAATAAAAATGCATTCTCCTGACATGTTCTTTGGATCTTGTAAGGACCATGGTAAAGCGGGAAGAATTTTTTGAATTCCTTTTTGGTCGCATTACTTGGTTTTGGTGCTCTAAACCACACCATATCCCCTTCTCGAAATTTCTGGGGTGAATTGTGATATCTTTTCATTCTTACTCGAGCCATCCTTTCCATATGGGCATGGGCCTCCTTTTGGTCCTCTTCAGGGTGGATAACCAGATCTTCTTTTGGCCAAATTTTACCGAATATTTCAGGGCACAGTTTTCCATAATGGAGCCTTTTTGGGGTGAACCCTTTAGATTCATTCAAGGTATGGTTGATGTACCCCACAATTTCATCAGTTCTCCTTACCCATCCCCGATGATCGTGAGATGTGTACGTGTGGAAAAGCCTGTTAATTTCTCTCATGACCCTTTCACATGGATTAGATTGAGGGTTTCTAACAGAAGTTAACCGGTGATGTAGTCCTTGTTTTTCGATCCACCTAGCTCATTCCTTTGAAGTGAATGCAGTCCCGTGGTCCAAGAGGATTATCTCTGGCGTTCCTACTTCCAGAAATTGCTTTTGTTGGAGCACGCGAATAGCATTTCTCGAATCTGCAGCTCTTACAGGGTATGCCCATACATACTTTGAAAATACATCATATGTAATGAGCAAGTACTGAAACTGTTGAAATGATGGCAATGGCCCATAGTGGTCCACGGCGAGCAGTTCATTGGGTTTAGTTAGAGTAATGGGGTGGAGGGGTCCTGCATAGGACCTGTTTGAGTATTTATTTTGAGCACATTTGGTGCACCTCCTGAGGACGAGAAGGACTAGAGCATATAGACCAGGCCAATAGAACTGTCGCCTAATAGCTTCTTCATTTTTCCAAGGCCCATAGTGCTCAATATTCTCATGCACATGTTGTATGATTCTGGTCCTCAATTCTGTGGGAATTATTATTTTCCATGGGTTGTCTTGTTCCTTCGTTTTAATTTGTAGAATCTCATCCCTAAGCCGGTACTGTGAACATCTCTGAAAATGTTTACTTCTCTCATGCAGATCCTTTTTTAGCTAAGTGATTATTTGTCCATATTGTTTTTCAGCTTGTTGCCAATATCTTAAGTCCTGCAATTCATCCTAAATAGTAGTTTCCTTCTGGGCTACCATAATCTGGGCAGTTTGATCATGCAGTTACGGGTTCTGAGGGTTCATCGGTATTGGGTGATGCCTTAAAATGTCAGCCACCACATTTTCTGGTCCTGGGCAGTAGACTACACTATACTGGAATTTTTGTAGGGTCAAACTCCAACAAATGAGTCAGTCATTTGTTAGAAAACTCTTGTTTAAAAATTCAAAGCACCTATGGTCGGTAATTATGATTACTTCAGACCCCAGGAGGAAATGCTTGAATTTTTGACAAGCCCACACAATAGCGAGTATTTTCTGTTCATTGTGGTATAGTTTACCTCAGCCCCTTATAAAGTTCAGCTGATAAAATAGAGAACTTGGTGTTGTCCCCTTTTGACCACTTGAAATAACACAGCGCCTAGACCCCTCTTGCTACTGTCAGTTTGGACATAGAAAGGGCAGTTAAAATCTGGGTGGTGGAGCATTACGGATTGTAAAAACTTATTTTTGATTACTTGAAGGTCCTGATCATGAGCAGTGGTCCATGCCCATCTCTTATTTTTACGTAAAAGATCAATCAAATGAGTTGTTTCCAATGCAAACCCAGGGTATAATTTATGATAGAAATTGCATAACCCCAGGAAAGAATGGACTTGCTTGTGGGTCGTTGGGGTTGGGAATTTCTCAATAGCTTCAATTTTTTCAGGGTGAGGTTTTATTCCATCTGTGCTAATGATGTGACCCAAGAATGAGATTTTTTTAGGGCAAAGTGGCTCTCCTCCAAATTAATGGTGATGTTTTTGCACTTACACTCCTTGTAAAATAGGCCTAAGTACTTAATGTGTTCTTCCATGTCCTTTGAAGCTATTACAATATAGTCAACTTAGCAGACCATATGATCTTGCAATTCCTCTGAGAGTACTTGTTTGGGACAGTGCTTCAATCCTGCACCACTGTTTATAAGGCTGAAAGGTACCCTCTTGAATACATGGCTTTGGCCGTTATATCGAAAAGCAGTATATTTTCGATCTTTTGGATCAAGGGCCATCTGCCAATAACTTGAAGTTAAATTCAAAGTGGGAAAAAATAGTCTTTCCAGCCAGATGGACAAAGACTTCTTGGATAGGTGGGGGGATGTCTCGGGTATGATCATGCTGTTCAATTTACGAGCATCAAGGCACAAACGAAGGTCACCACTCCTTTTCCTTACGACCACTAAAGAATTATTGTAAGGGGATGGTCCCCGTTCGATGATTCTCCATTCCATCATCTGTTTAATTTGACTCTCCACCTCTTCTTTGTATTGGAAGGGAATTGGGTAGGTTTTGGATTTACATATGATTCTTCTTTTAATCTAATGCGGTGGGTATAACCTTTGATTTGACCAGGGACTTGGGAAAATACCTTGGAATAGTTTTCCAACATTTTTTTAATTTGATTCCTGTCTCTGGGATTGGCAATCACTGCTTTTTGTACCTTTGTCAAAATCAATGCTGGGTCAATCGGTTGAATGATACACCTGTGGTTATCCACCTGATTTTTCTGGGTGTCCTGAAATTTCATGGCCTCTTGCTTTATGTAACAGGTCATTCGGGAGTAATCGATGATGCCTTCATGTTGTATTAAAAAATCTGATTCCAACACCATGTCATAAATGAGTCCATCCATGACTAAAAAGGCATGTCCTAAAGATATTTGATTTATTCTCAACTCCAACCATATTTGGTAATTTTTCACTCATTGATTTACATCCATTCTCAGAGTTATACCAATGGACCATGTTGGGAGCTTCATGAATTCTTTTAATCTCCTCATGTTTTCAAATAAAGCTTTTGATATCAGGGATACTTAGCTTCCCAAATCCATTAATGATTGCACTCTCTTGGTCTCGACTGTTATCTGCACAACTGGGAAGAGATTTCCCATGCTATCGTTTCTGGATCTATCTCCTTCATTGATGATTGTGGTTCTTGGATTTTCCTCAGTTATTTCTATTTTTTCAGCTACTTTGACCCTTTTATTCCACTCCTGTGTCTTTATCACTAATAGAGGTTAAAAATCTTCCTATCTCGGGAATTGTGTCAATTTGGCAGCTTAACATCATTCTTTGGACCCATATGGGCATATTGTTCTTTATAATGCATATAATGCATGCATCAGAGTACGTGAAGGCGGTTAGGGTTTGAAACTTCGCCACTTGTTTAAAAAAAAATTGAGTGAAAGTTCCTTGCTCACTACCTTGATATTTTTCCGCTGTCAAAGTCTGAATCATATCTTCTTGGTGCTCATCACTCCAAAATTACTCTATCACAGCTTGTTTATATTTTTTGAAGTTTTTGGGTTTCTGTGCTAATGACCTCCACCAATCCTTTGCAGTGTTTTTTAAATAATGGCTCGCAACAGCCACTTTCTCAGCCTCATCCATTGCATGAACATGGATCAGTTCCCTCAGGCTTTCTATGTGCTCTATGGGATTCCCTCCAGGCTCACCTTGGAACTCCTGTATATGGATCAGTTGGGATATCAATGATGGTCCCTGTGACCCACTTGAAGGTGTTTGAACTTTATTGTTGGTGGTCTTCTCATTAGCCTCTGTTTCTATGATGGCTATTCTTTGATCTAGGGCATCTTGATGCTTGTGCATTGTTCTCTCAATTTCATATCTCATTGTTGTCATAATGCTGTTCATCATCATCTTTGAATTTTCCATCATTATGGAAATCATCTTCTCTTCTGCATTTTCCTGTTGCTCATCCACCTGCTCCTCTTTTGTGGGATCCATCTAAAACAGAAAATCTTTTTATTTAAAAACAAATTAGATTATTATTTATTTATTTATTTATTTATTTATTTATTTGTATACTTTACTTAAAAAAAATTTGAAATTTTATTCAAGACTGCTATTTTCTCTTAATTTATTGTGGGATAAACAAAACTCTATATATTTATTTGACTTTAATGGGTTACACCATCCTTACCTCCTAAAACATCTCCCATCCTACTACTACCTGCTCTGTTTACTGCCTTTAGTTATAAAATTATTTGCCACTCAGCTAAAAAATTTTTTCGCAAAACTTAAACTTTTTCTTAAATGAAATGAAACAAATTTATTCTTTTTACCTCTGGTTGTTCTCCTGTGCCTGGACAGATTTGACATTGATCATACATCACTTAATTGATAACAATTGGTTTACATGATTTAACTTACATTTAAGTTGTTACTGATACATTTAAGTTGTTACTGACTCTCTAACCATTTCATCCTTCCAGGTTCAAATCTTAAATAACACTATTTCGTGTTTGAAAATATTGAATTAAACTATTGGCAAATTTTTTTGTCTGGGTGCCAGCCAATAGATTATATATATGCTTTATTATTAACAATTTATTCACCCAAGTCTCTATTAACAAACATTTGTTGCTATTACACAATTTTGATTTAGTTATTTTTTTTTTTATCACAATATTTTACAGACTGAAGATTTATGTATATACCAAAACATACAGTATTTGGTTTATTTTTCTTTTACATTTTACACATGAAGAAAAATCACAGATAGAAAAAAATTTAATATATTTTCCTTTCTATTTTGAGTCTGTGTACATATAACACTTTTAATTTTGGGTACCAGCTATTTGTGGACCCATTATTCTTATTCTCTACCACAAAATACAGCCCCCAAAAAATACATGTGTATTTCACACATTTCATTTTATCAACATAATCATCATGGTGTAGGTATTTATCTAAAATCCCCACCATTTTAGAGCATCCAAAACTCAGGAAAAAAATTTTTTTTTTTACACGTATACATTATTCATTACTGTGTCAAAAAGCATAACAAAAAAAACACATTATATACATTAAACATTATTCAGAGTTTTGCAGTGTGTGCAAAAGATCATACAAACTTGGGGAAAAAAATCTTACATATATTTATTATTTAGTGTTATTAAAAAAAAAAAAAAAAAACCTTTATATATATGCTTAACATTATACAGGGTGTGGGAGTATCTAATAGTACCGCGATGGGCATCCAAAAACCCGGAAAAAAAAAAGATGTACCGGTTGAAAAACACACATTGATCGAACAAACCCCTGAATACAGGTAAAGTACCTCGAGTCCGACTATGTACAAGATATATAAATCAGGTACATCGTGAATTCTGCCCTATTCATCTATATCCCCAGGTCAAAGATCTAATCAATAGCCTCTCTTGACGATACGATCAAATTCCTTTATTTTCACTGTGCCGGCAGCTGGGTCTTAAAGCATGAGATTCGATTTTATTATATTTAAATGAGAACTTGGGTGATTGGTTGATAGGTATATTTAAAAATCAAAATTTATTTAAAATAAAAATTAATAAAATGATTCGAGAACATTGGAAGTTTGTTTTAGTTATATATATATTTTAAAATCATTTGACATTTTAAATTAATTTAACTCAAGCCCTTAACAAAAAAACAAAAATACAAATTTTAAATTAACTTCATAATTATATAATTACATGATGACTTTATTTATATTAGCGGTCAGCATTGATGTTATTAGGTTTGTACAATTTATTTTGTTAAGTTTGTATATCTTTAATTTTGTTTACATTTATTCTCCTTTTTTTTTTAAATAGCAAAAAATATTTCATAATTAAATGACCACGGATTTCAAAATTCCCCGTGCACATTTATTACAAGCTTGTAATATAGCGGTGGGTTTAAACATCTGCCTAACGCACATATATAAGAATAACTGTTTTATTGGTTTTTTTTACAAAAAGATTTAAAAAAAAAGATTTTTATTGGAAAAGATATTAATTAAATAGACGATTATAAAAATAATTTGATGTCTTACTCCACTAACAGATAGAAAAAAAAAGAGATTTTTATTTATCTTTATCAAATTAATAATTTGGATTTTCAACAACTAATGTTTTATGACATTAATGGACCTTTACCTTGCTTTATAAATAACTTTAAAACTGTAAGTGATTATAATAAAAAAATCTATCAGTTAATTATCAAAGCAAACCAGTCACTTTAGGTTTTTGATAAGATTAATATTTTTAAAATGGAAAGTAATTGGGTATTTTGATATTGAGAATTAGTATCAGGCTGTTAATAGATTAAGCAGTCTCATTATATGTTCTATATGTCTGTGTATAGTTATATAAGGATCTTTGTATAATATATAGGAGATGATAATCTGAACCAACTGATGAGTGCTGGTTTAGCATGAAGTACATATATTGGTTATTATTTATCTTTTCTACATGTGTGTGATCATGTGTATCAGTTGTATGAGATAGTGATGGGTGCTTGAAAGTTTAAGTTATTCAGTTTATATTAATTATTTAGAAGAGAAAATTATTATTAAAAAGAATTGTTTATACTTAAGGTTATTTGTTAGATATGTGGATGATTGTTTGTTCATAGTTGAGAATGATAAATTTAAGCAATTGGTAAATGAGTTTAATTATTTTGATCCTTCTATACGATATGTTATAGAAAGAGGAGGGGTTAGATTTTATTAAGTTAAAATTTTTAGACCTTTTGATAATTAGAAATGTAAAGACTAATTGTTTATATATGTAGTCATTTTATTAAAAGTAAAGAATTAAGGCCTATAATTAAACCTAATAGCTATCAGTTTGTATCTCATAAGGTAGATGCTTTAAGAAATTATTGTTATATAAATAAGAAATTAAATAATCCTAGTGTGGTAGCTTTACTTTAGAAAGGTCAATTTTATAAAGATTATTTCAGTGTTGGCTACTCTGATAAATTTATTAAAAGTATTTTATTTATAGTAATATTTGTAAGGATGTTTTAATTATAAAGAAAAACATGATTTTATTTTTTTGCCATTTAAATTGTCTTCTTATTAATTTGTTTTGAAATAAGAAAATTTCTTGAAAAAGGGATATTTCTTTGAATAATTTATTAAATAATACAAAAGAAATTTTTGATAAGAAGACTATTCCTGTTATAGTGTATATTATCCCTTGTTTTGTAAGAAGGTCTATATAGGTCAGAGTAGTTTAAGCTTAAATAAAAAATAAAGATACATAAAGTAGGGTTAGAAATAATTTTTTGGGGTTCTGCTATGTCTATAAAAAAGATGCAGACCATACTATTAATTTTTATGAAGCTGAGGTTGTCTTCTTTAAAAGAAATGAAATAAAAAGAAAAATTAAAGAATCTTTATTATTCAACATTTATTATTCTGAAGCAATTAACTTATTTAAAAGTTTTTTTTAATATTAAGGGTGGATGGGAAATAAATTGATTTGTCAGTAATGTTTAATATAAATATGGTGTTGTTTTGTGATATGGTATTGTTTTGTAGTTCTTTACACATGAGAAATCTGCCTGCAGCAGTGAAACCATTGATTGTGTTTTTGATTTTACTTTTTTGGCTAGTCTGTTTGACTTTTGGATTTGGGTAATTTTAATTATTTTTTGATTAGTTTAGCTTTATGCTTGTAATGTTTATGTACAAACATACATACATAAAAGTGTTTTACAATAAAATAGATAATGTATCAATCAACCATCACAAATTGCAATTCTGGTTGAATAAACATGTAAATGTGTTTGGTTTTTAAATATTTTTTTCTATCCAGCAAACTTTAATCAATTTAACTAACAATCCATATTTGGTTTGTCAATAATTTTATATTTACTTGTTTGCAATTATTAGTTTACTTAATAAATTTCAATCTTTGGTTTAAATATTTGTCAAAGTTTAAAAGTTGTTTATCTGCATCATAACTTCAGGGATGAGTATGCACATATTGTATATGAGTCATAACTGAATTAAAGGAAAACCAATATCATTTTAGAAAAATTCACAATTCAAAGTTGTTAAGCTAAATATCCAAAATGTTTTAAATTTGAAAACCAAGATTGAGATCTTTTAAAAAGAATCAAGTAATTATATATTATAACTTAAGAGTTAACCTAAGTCTATCATTATTAGATAAATTGAAAAACAGCTATAAAGAAAATAAAATATTCAAAACAGTTCTGATATTTTTATTAAAATAATGGATATCTTCAAAAAATAATGGTTTTCAATTCAGATTAAAAATGTTTAGTATATTATCTACCCCTAAAAATTTTTATAACAAAACATTTAATCTAAGCTTAATCTAATGAGTGAATTATAGTATGAGATAAAGGAACAATGTTATTTCTATTCCAAAAATGTTTTAGGACGAATTATAAATTCAAGTGAATTTGATGACTTAGTTTTAATTATTAAGCCTTTTAAGATACTTAATGTAAATGTTAGTATTTATTTTCAGTGTGATATCATTCATCAAATGCAACTTTGTCATTGACAACAAAAATATAATGCTTTGAATGTGGATTTTTGAGTCTTTACTGGCATAATTATTTTTATAGCAGATATTTCTAGTGACTGATTTAATAAATAATAATTTTATACTTTTTATTATAATTATTATTAACTTTATTATTCCAAAGAAGGACTTGTAGAATAATGGGAGTATAGTTATTTAACATGCATGTTATTGAAAATTCAAATATTGGGCTTATGTTAGGAAATTTTCAGATTTCAAGTTAAATTAAGATTTTTTTCAACTAACTGTTCTATAGCCAACCTAGTTACCCATCCAAAATATATTGATAACATGTATATAAATATTCTAAGCTAAGAAGGAAAAGAATGTATGATTTTCACCATCTGGAATTTTATAAGTCTGGTAAGTATTGTCTTTTACTTCACCATTTTTATCTGAAGAGTTTATGGAGATATTTTTACCCTGCTTCTTAGAAGCTGTTTATTTTTATCTGTATTATTGAAAGTTAGAGATCTGTATTTATAAATTTTATTGTAATTAATTTATGTTATGAATGAAATAAAAAAGTTAAAAACTTTGTTTTCCTCTATATTTATTAAAGAAATAGAAAGGAAAGAAATTTAATTTTTAAAAAATCATAGCAGAAAGTTAAAAACAACTATTGAAACTATTAACAGGAAGGGGTCATATTCAAATAGTTTGTTTCTCTGGAAGTCGTATGATATTTGAACACCAGAAATATAAAACGAAACTGAGATTCATGAATCTTTAACCCTCAAGTCTATTACTTTTTTTCTGTCATAATACCATATTACTGCATTATGTATTATTTTTTGAATAATTATAGATAATAATGTCTCTGGTATAGATCTAATTTGCAATAATGCTTATGAAAAATTATTCTAGATGTGACATTTGTCAAAAATTGCATACTAAGCATTGGTGATCGAGAGGTCAGCGACAGCCGCTTTACAAGCAGTTGTCCCGGATTAGTGGGTCGCTTCCCGTCTGATGCTATGACACATGAGAAGAAAAAAGAAATCATTTCTGAATTCTAAATATAGAATTTTTTTTATTTTAAAAATGTGTAGATTATTCCAAAACCTTTAAAATATTAGTAAAAATATCTAGAGTAATTATTAATGAGTTAAAAAAATTATTAGTTTCAAAATAAAATACTTTCTAAAATCTATTAAAAATTATTTTTTTTATCTCATTTGACTGATAAAAATCTTTAGCAATTCTTCTTGCAGTTGTTACTATGGAAACAAAAGATAATTATCAAGTTTTACCATTATTATAGTTATATTAAAATGAATCCAAATGTTGTGGGGATCAGAGACAGATTCAATTAGGAAATGAGAAACTCAACATAATTTTTAATTTTTTTTTTCATCTTATTTTTTATTTTACAAAACAATAATGATTGTAAAAAAAAATTATATAATACTCATCGTAATATTTACACTAAAAAAAGGCAATTTATCATTGACTATTTTTTTTGGAAGGTATTAATGTGGCAGTTTTATGAACTTTTTTTTTTAATTTTAAAAAAAAGTCTAAATTAAAATAGTCTCATACATAGTTTCCAAATTAAATTGAAATTTAAAAAAATGTATTAAAATGAAATATATATATAGTAGTGTCTAATAACCGTTAATTATTTTAAAAAACTTGTTAAATTTAGTAGTAATACTGCTTGAAAAATTATAGATGCAAAATAATATAAAATTGTAACATAAAGAGCAAACTTTTTATATGTAGGCTATATGCTCATAAATCTTATTAACGATATTGAAATGCTTATATACTACAATAGCCAATTATTTTTTTCAGCCTTGGATTTTTTGTATCTCAATTTATTTTAAAAACTGTTTACCAATAGGTCCATTATTCTATCATCTTTCCCCCAATATTATTATAAAGTGTTATATATATATATATATATATATATCATTTTATTTATTTATATATATATCATTTTTTTTATATATATATATATATATATATAAAATATATTATTTTTTTATTTTTAAATGTCCTTTCTTACTTGTACAATTTTATCCTTATCTTCTTTTAATATAAGTTTTCAATTTCCATCTCCACATAAATTAATTTATAATTAAGACTCTTATTCCATTTTTTCTTGATATCTAAATCTTCTGTTCTCACTCCAAATAACAATAACCTTTATTTATTGTTACCACATATTTTTGTATTTGTCTGCAATATATTTTTAATCATTTTTTTTTTCTGAACTCTATTTCTTTTTATCTAATTATTGTTTACATAATTATTCCATTTTTTTATAGAAATATATAGAAATAAATTATCTACCTAGTAACTTTTTATATTGAAAATCTTTTCTATACAGCATGTTTATTGTTTTCTCCAAATATACCAATTAACACTATTTTTACTAATCTATTTTATTCATATAATGCAACATCCCCAACATATGTATTTTATTTTTTATTTCCCTTACTAACAAAAAATTACCCTCAATTCACCACCCAATGCATCTATACCTAATAATTACGAAATGTTCATCAAGAACTGCCATTTCCTTGTAAATAATTTATATTTTTATATGAGAAACATGTAAGATTTTTTAATCACTCCCATTCTTTTATTTTTCTTATTCCAACTCTAAATTCCAACAATCTGTATGATTTTTTTACGATTTAACAAAAATCTAAATATTTATACTTTTCCTTTACCATCCTTAAATTTTAGTGCTCCATAGAATATTGAGTTCCTAAATTCTTTTTCACTGAGTTCAATTTTGATTTTTTTTTATTTCTCCATATTCTCTTATAGCCATTCTACAATGATTACAAAAATAATTTATTTCATTCTCAAAAAAAGACCCTGTGTTATTTACTTTTCATTATCAGAAAAAATCACTAACGATAAATGTGTCTATTTTAATTCCAAAAGAAAATCAAGATTTTAAAAAAATCAGTTAATTATAATAATAAACTAGATTATGAGTTTTATACTAACTATGCTCATTAGATTGTTTATTTGGAATTTTGTAGTTCCATCTTATAATTTTTTTAGTAATGTACTTTTTCCCTAAAAGTCTTTAATACATGTCTCTTTATATTGCTTTATTATAATGTCTACATATCTGTGATCCATGAAATCAATTGATATATGCATTGCTACTCCCACTTTCATAATTTAATTTTTTTTATCTCAAACCCCTATTTTTATAGAAACAAAATAAAAAATAAGGAAAAAACAAATATTGCTAATTCAATCTAACTTTTCATTTAGTTTTGATTGATTCTGCGTTTTTTCACAAAGTATTTTTATGTGACCTCTTAATCATTTTTAATAATCCTACATTTATTTCCATACATTTTAAAACTCCTCGTAGTTTTATTTTTGTTCATCCTATTATAAGCCTGTTTCAAACACTTTTATTTAATCAAGAAATTATTTTTGTTAGTGTGCGACAGATCTCATAATTGATTTTTAATATACTTCTAAAGAAACTTCCTTCAAATTTTATACTTGTGTTAGATATCAATAACAATGAAATATTTCATAATTCTCCAGCCAATTGTTCACTGTAGCAGTGTTGCTAATAGTTCAGTAAATTTTCAGTAATGGACAATAAGTGGTAGTATTTTTTTTAAATATGCCTTCATTGAATTTTACAACTAATTCACTAAAAACATTTACAGTTAATTAAAATAGAACAAAAATGAAGTATGAAATTGTAATTTTATTTAACAAAAACTTGCTTAATGCAGCAACATTGTTTAGATTCTTAGTTTTGAAATTCGAATAAACTAAATACCAAAAATAAAATATAAAAAATTATTTCATAGAAACTAATTTGATGAATATTTATTTAACTACAATTTTGGTTGTTAGATTTAATTTAAAATAAAAGTATAAAATATCTATAAACAAATTCATTCATTCATTACGTTATATTTAACTTGAAATAAAAGCTCTGCACAACCATAATTAATTGGTTCAAAAATTAATACAGTGATTGAATTAATTAACTTAAATATCTCCATGTTTTTATTTTAAGTTAATAGTGATTAAATTGATTAATTTATGTATGTCCCCATGCTTTTATTTCAAGCTAAACATAAGCAATAGTGTGTTTAAAGAAAGAAATGTTTTTGTTTGTTTTTAGTACATTGTTCAATAAATTACATAAAAGCATTATATATATAATTTTAGAATACAATAAAAATGATTTATTTTCCCTATAATAAAAATCAAAAAAAAAATTATTTCCTATTCTCCCTGACTAAAATGTATTCTAAATTGTCCCCCTCCCCAACTAAGCTTTAATCCTGTCAACCATGATATATTATACATATATAATTTGTGAACTATGAAAATTATTGCTTCTATTCTATAGCTAATTATCTGTTATCCCTGAATAAATTCAATTCTGAATCTTTTTAATTTAAGTTTTAATTTTATCTATTAATATATAGAGATTAATTTATAAATTAAGAAAGTTATTGCTATGCTATTAGTCTATACCTAATTAATAAGCTAAAATATTTTTTTCTTCTCACCCTCTCATTCATCTCGAATCATATCAGCTATAATTTTATTAAGACTTCATCTTCCAAAAGTTTTCTTTATTATCATTTTAGCTAATGTACCATTTATTGATCTTGCATTTTTTATGTTATTCTATTTTATTCCAGATCCATTACACTATTCATCCTCTCATAGATTAAACTCCTTGATGAATCATATTAACTTACCAATTCGTTTTCACTGTTGTTTTATTAAAAATCCATCAAGTATTTCTTCAATTTTTTTAATTATCACCATTCTTTCTCTAATTTAAAAACATTGCAGTGTTTATTACTTTTTTCATATATATCCAAAAAGTTTCACAAACGTTTATTCCTGCACTACTAATTTTCTCCATTTATATAAACTCACAGTTCACTTAAATTTCTATCTTAATTCTATTTCTATTTTTTCCTCAAGTACTTATCACACTTAATATATACTTCCACATTTCCTTTTTAGTAACCTTTTGATAATATTTATATGACTTTTTTCTTTCCTTTACATTTCTAAAATTTTCCTCACTATTTTTTTTTTAATTCTATTGGTTTTAAAAAAAATATTTATCAATCTTCTTCACTATATCTATCTAATATTTATCTATTAACACATAATCAACGTTCACTTCAAATTTTCTGTTGACTATGTAAACTTTTCAACATATAATTTACTCAAACTTTCAATTTTAAATTTATTTATTTTTACACATCGTTTTCAAGAATTCCTTCTTTATATTATCCATTACATTAATTTCATTAAATGTAAGCATCATTACAAATTAAAATTGTATTTTCATTTTCCAAACTACAAAGTCAGAAAGGAGTGCATTTAATGGACACTAAATGGCAAAGACATTTTTAGATAAAGAGCTATTTTATGCTGTTCAAAATCAAAGTATAACAATTCATATTTTGAAGATCATAAATCTAAGGAATGTGATTGCATACTTATATATATATATATATATATATATATATATATATATATATATATATATATATATATATATGTATATATATATATATTTGTGCCCTTTTGTATGGGTCTCCATAAATTGTTATATCAATTTGTTAAAAAATTTTAAATTTAAGATATATTATAGCTATATGATGTTGATTTTATTTATAATAATCTTTCAAAAGTTTAACTAAAGTAAACTATGAATATTTGATATGTGAAATTATGCTAATATTTGGGAGAGACGTTTCAGTGAAAAAATGATAATATTATATGGTTGGGAAAACTGGCCATGATCAATACTGCATTAATAAGTTTTGTAAATAAATGTTTAAAGCTAAAAGTTTTAAAAAAAGACAAGTTAAAATTAAATGCATATATATTTATTGTTGATAAAGATTAATATTTAGTAAGTGAATATAAATATTTTTGTTATTAAAAGTATATAATAGAAGATTAATATTTGATTTTATAATATCGAATTATTATTTTAAAGTTGTTATAGTATATTATTTGTTTTAAAAAATAATTATTATATAAAATCGAATTGTTAGTTTATTTTTAGATAATTACAAGTGTTTGTATCTGTGTTGTAAGTCAAGTGACAGATAGACATATGTACACATATGCTTGTAAGTTTTTTTAGTAAAGTTATAAAACTGTTTTAAAATTCTATTATAAAATTTATAAATATTATATTGGCTATCACGAGATAAAAATAAAAATAATTAGTGTGAAATATTAAAACTGATTTTTAAAATACTGTTTAAAAAATATAATGAATAAAAATAGACTTAGTTTGTTTAGAAAAATAGTCTTATAAAAGTTAAAAGTGAAATAAAGTAAAACATATATTTTTAAAAAAATGTTTAATGGATTTAAATAAATGATAAAAATTAATTTAAGAATTAAATAATGTAATAAATAATAAATATTAAATAAGTCATTATTTATTTTTAATTTCGTATTGTTAGTAAGATATGTAAATAGGCAAGCAAGGTGATTGTTTAATTTACCAATCAAGTGGGTAATTTATTCCGGTATAAAAATGGAGGTTCAATTGTTCAAGGGTGATTGTGATTTTTTTTAAGTGAAGTGTGCTATTAAATATAGCTAAGTAAAAAATTATAGACGCTCTCATAATAGTTTCTTAATTTATAAGAGAGTAGTTTTAAATAATTTTATAAAAGTTTACCGTTTAATATGCAGTGCTAATTTATTTATAGTTCCCTATTGATCGTCTCTATCAAAGCTCAATTTTACTATCAAATAATCATGAAAATATCGTGTAATGATAAAATGTGTTGGAAACTTTATATTAAAAATATAGTGAACGCTGGATTAACTAGGAGAATTACTAGTTGGATAAAATTAATATATTGGACATTATATGAATTTAAAAGTTGATTATAATTGATTTCTTATAAACAAATATGTTAAAGAAAGATAAATACTTCTTTATGAAGAAAGTATTTTTAAATTACATATTTTAATATATCTTTTGGTAAAGATATGGAAGTTAATAATAATTGCAGAAATACTTGCCTTATTAAGTCTTTGTTGTTTAAAAGACTAGATTTTGATAATTTTAAAAGGCATATAAATCGGAAATTTAATTGGTAAACAAATACCTGTAAAAAAAAAAAATATTATATAGTAAAGTCTGGACGCTGGTCATACAGAAGAATTTGGAGATTGATTTTACCTAACTTTTTGTTAAAGTCAATTTTTATAAAACTTAGATTAAACATTTAACTATTGATTAATCCTAGTAAGATAATAACTTTTAAATAAATCCGGATCCTTAAAACTGTTTTAATTATTATTTTGTCTCTTTATGGTGGAACTTATTTTATCTTATTTTTTTAAAAAAAAAAAAAAACGTTTTCATTTATCTCATAAAAACTGTTTAAACACGTGACGTACCGGAAAAGGAAGTGATGTTGGTAAAATGTTGTGCCTAGGAAAAGAACAATTGTGGGTGGAAAGAAGACACCGTTGGATTTTATGTAACATATTTTGTTTTCTTAACTAACATAGATACTTAATTATTTATTGATCTATTAGAGATAAGATAGGTACATTTTAAAAGTAACTACATATTAATATAACATTTAATTTCATAAAGTTTATTTTTTTATAGAATTTTACAACACGTAATATTTTAAGAATAATTGTTGAGTATAAATGTGATATTATTTTGTAAAACTATAATCCTGGAGGACATCGTTTGGCTGATTATAAATTGGAGTATCATTTATGGTAATAATTATATAATATTAATAATTTAATGTATTTTTGCTTTGTTTTCTTTAGATAAACCAAGTATTATTTGATTGTTGAGTGAATGTATAAATATTTAAAGAATATACACGCATAATATTATCAATAATAGTTTTATTTTAATATGCATACTTTATTTTATAATATAAATTTATTACAACGTAATAAGAGTTATCCAGAAATAATTATATGATTCTTTCGTGAATACACTTTAATGTTTCTGTGACAATATTAGGAATTTGATTTATTATATTAGTATGAGTCATTTATATTTATTTTCAAGTTAGTAAGAAGTAAAAAAATATATCTATATTTTTATTTTTTTTTATTAGACAAGTTAAATTAATTTTATATAGAAATTTATATTTTGTTTGAAGGGTTTATCATATATAGATGATGAGATATAAGAGAGTTTGGATAGTCATTTTTTTAAAAAAATTGGTAAGCTGATACTGAAGTTAAATAAGATTAGAATGATATTTGAAGATAGGATTTTATTAAGAGGGAATAGGAATAACAAGTAGAGAAGAATAATAGTTTAAATGGAAAAGAATCATAGAATTTTATTTTAATATAATAACTTTATAAATTGGTAATTTATAAATAAAAATTTCGTCTTCACAAAATTGTTGAATAATTTTAAAATATTATTTTAAGAAAAGAACATATATGTATTGCATATTTTAGTAAGACATATATTATGAAATTACATTAGAGTGAAGTAAATAATTATGTAATCAATAAAAGTCACATAATATTACAAAGTTATATCAATCTATACATTAGTTGATATTTAGTTAATGCTAATAATAAATGTAATACATAATAATTACATTATAATAGAAATAGCTATAATACTTAAATGGAGTAGCATTTTAATTATTAAAGTTTGTTTATTTTACATGTGCTACATAAGTGATATTTTACATAAAAGCCTTCTATTGTACTAAGTGATTATAAATGATATTTAGTAAAATATAAGTTCATAAACTCAATTAAATTTTACTGATAAAACATTTAAGAAATGTATGGATTATTTATTTTGGATTATGGAAATCATAACAATGTAAGAATCTTGTATTATTATTTTTTTTTTCTTGATTTCCACTTGTAATGTAAATAATGTATATAAGTTGTTTATTAAAGTTGATGTAAATAAATTTGTTTAAGTTGTTTTAAAAGTGTGTCGAATTCATTATTTTGCACCACAGCATTTGACAACAGATAATTTGAATAAAACATAATATTTGCACAATATGAATTAAATTTTTTTTTTTTAAAAAAAGAAATACAGTATTTTCTTAATATAATTTATAAAAATTCATTAACATTAACATATTATGTTATAATGGTCATGAAATAATTATAATACACAATATAAGAGTATAATATTATTTATTGCCACATATTATTAAATTATAAGATTTTATTATATTCTTAATTAAGATACTATATGAAGATAAAAGACATGTAGATGATTTACTTGTTTTCTTAATGATTAGTAGTGTAATAAAATAGATGAAGTTAACTTATACACTGGAGATTGTTATTTTAGTTATTTATTATTATTATTATAAGTTAGGTGTAGTTAGGTTTGATATTAAATCCCTTATCATGCCTATCTGCAAGAAGTATTATTACTTTAAGATAATTAAAAGAACCTGAGATTATTTAGTTATATTTTTTTTTTGATAAAAGATTGAGATTTATTTATTACTATTATTGAAGTTAGTTAATTTTATAAAAGACATAGGAGTGCTATAGATGTATTAGTAAGATAATAAAGAGGTTATAGTATTCTTATGCCATTGAGATAATGTCTTAGAAGACATAGGCTCAATGTAAATTCATATTACCACTTGTAATTTCACTTCATAGTCTCATGATTTAATAAATACTTATTTAATTAATGCATGATATTGAACCATATTAATTTTCTGTTAGTTGTACTAAATCTGATAAGATATAGTATTATAAAAATATATTAATAATAGTTATACATATTTTAGCCGAGCATAATGATTTAATTGAGCTAGTCATATTTGAAGTTATATTATATATTTCTGGAAGTGAGGGTACAATATATATATATATATATATATGTGTGTGTGTGTGTGTGTGTGTGTGTGTGTAAACTTATAAATAAATATTAGAAAATACATTAATTAGACATTTAAAATATATATATTGTGCCCTTTTCTATAGGTCAGTAATAATTTATAACAGTCAATTACTAAAAATTTTAAATTTTAGAATATGTTCTTTTAATACATTAATTATATTAAGTCAATTATATTTTTAAAGTACAATTTAAAGCTAAAGAAAATACGTAGTATATAAAATCATTTAAAAAATAGTTAAGTAAAGTTTAAAATATTGTTTCATATGGTTGTAAAAGCTGGCCATATTAAATAACACAGCTATAAAAATTAAAAGTATATTTAATAAATTCGATTTTAATAGTTTAAAAAACGTATAATTTAATAAATTCTATGTTTAAATTTGTAATCATATTTAAATAGTCAAAATTAATATAGTATATTTTAAAATAAACTTTATGATGGTGAAAATTATATTTAATTCTATATTTTTAAAATTATTCTTCCAACTTTTTTATAATTATTTTATATAACATAATAAGTGTATCAATTTTATTAGTCTAGGCAGAGAAATTGATTGAAAATTGTCTGTCAAAGTTATAATCATGTGACTTTTAATGTATACTATCACACACATGCTTGTTTGAAATAATAACAAAGTTTAAAATATTTTAAAAGTTATATTATAGAATTGGATAGAAATATTGCCTATCATAAAAGTAAATAGTATTAAACATTAAGTTAACTATCGCATGTAATGTTTTAAGTAATGTAATAAAGATGAATACAGATATATAAAAATTAAATATTTTATTTAAATAAAAATAGATAAATTGAATATTAAGAAATGGAATAAATTATTAAATGTTATTTGAAAAGTTATATTAAATGTTTAAATAGTTTTAATAAAATAATAATTTATTTTAAAATGGTATTTTAAATAATATTTTAGGTTCATTACATCACGATTTCTAATTTTGAAATTTAATTTTACTATAAACTAAAAATATGTAAATTTGTTCTCAAGCTAAAATAAGAATTAACCAATAGGAATAGGTATTCTTTCAGACTATAAATATCATCGTAACTAAGTTATCGGGGGAGATTAACAATGTATTGAAACTGGAGAAAGATATATTAGCAACTCTCAAAGAGATAGTATTTTTTTTTTTTTTTTTATTTTAGTCAATTTTTTTTAAGTACTTTCTCATAATGTATTTGCAAAATTAATTAATATTTTAAAAGTAACTTGCAAAAAAAAGAGAGTGTAAACTAAAAAAATATTTTAATAATTTTGTTTAACATGCTTTGTTAAATTTTCTAAAGTTCCTTTATCAGTCGTATTTTATCTAAAAGTTTAACCTAAACTATGCAATTAAAAATGGATATACTACGAAATAAAATGGATATAAATTGTAATGCTGAAAAAATATTTGAAATATTTATTGATACAGCTTATTTTATGCATAACCGGAGAACTTTTTTTGGTACATAAAAAAAAAATCACAGCACGGACATCATACAGAGTCTAATGAAAAAAATTGGAGACGCATTATTATTTATAAGCTTATTCAAGAGTTATTTTTAAATGGTAATAAGATAATTATATATTGCATGAATTATTTTATATAATATGATATTCAAAGGAGTAAAATGTTATATCCTTTCTAAAGGTAACATTTTTTTAAAAATATTTTCGAGTGCAAAATTTAAGAAAGAACCCAGGAGATTATGTTATAAAAGCATTTTGATATTAAAATATCCGTTCTTCGAATTATTTAAAATGTATTTGGAAAAGATTTGTTCAAAAGTACTTGAAGTTTTTATTTTAAAGTGATATATAAAAATACCAAATGAAAGTTTAAATGTATCAAGAAGGAAACATATATAAAAAAGGGAACACATAGTTGAATAAAAGATGGATCCATGGAAATACAAATAGTACTTAAAAGTTTATCGAATATTTTAAAAGTTAAATTAGATGGATTGATGCATCGGATTCACAGAGAATATTGGTAGAGAAGATTAAGAAGCTTCATGGGATTAATTTATATTATGATTTAATAATTATCATTCTAAATACTAAAACCAAGATTATTTTCTATAAATTTTACTAAATGGATTAATAATTATTTTTTATTTTAAACTTTAATGCACTTGGAAGAGAACATTTTTAAAACTCTAGAGAAAATAATAAACATTTTGGACTTATCAGGAACTATCGTCAAGAAAATATATAACTATAGTTTTGATTCTTTTTATTTTGTTAACCTAGTTTAAATCTAAATTTTTATATAAGATTAGGAAAAACATAAAAACATTAATTTATTAATATTAAAATTTTATAATATAATAATCTAATAATTTAGCTAAAAATATTTTAATATAAAGTGTATGGGTATGAATTTTTTTTTTTTATATCTGCAATGCTCAAGTGGACAAAGGAAGCCTACTGAACACGATGACTAGATAAAGGTTATTGGTAATAATAATAACTATTGATAATTTATAATGTATATTTTTTTTTGTTTTCTTTAGATCATCCATAAATTGGAAGAATGAAGTGTAAAAGTTTTTTTTTACTTATATGTACCGCATTTCAAACAACATTTTAAAAAACGTTATGAGATAGGATTGATTTGAAAATATACATACGACAATTTTTTTTTATTAGTGATATAATCCAACATATAACAAATAGTTATGTGATTCTTTTAAAATTTTCATATTGGATATTCAAATATTGTCTAAATAGATTGTATATTATTAAACATACAGAGCAATGAAGTAAGCAACTTTTCTTATGGGATCGTAAGATTGTTTAACTATTAATGAATTTTATTTATTGTTTTTGTAAATGCAGATAGTTATTTATCGATATAAGATATGGAAAATCTTGAGAAATAATGTTGAGATAGTGGCTTTGAAGTACTTAGTGAACAGGAAAACAAGATGATGTTTTAAGAAATAGGATGTTATAAGGAATGGAAATAATATTTAGTCTTTATGTGAATATCAGCATAGTTAACAAGGCCCTATGACTGATACACATTTTATTTGGACAGTGTTTATATTTCTTTAAATATTTGATGTTCTAATAAAGCTGAAGAAATAGCTTTAACATCGTCCCTGTATTAGAGAATATTAGGCAGGTAAATGTCCTACCTCTTCGCACTGTAGCATGATTTTGAGATATGTTAAGAGTAATACTCTAGCTTTCTTCCTTAATCCTATGCATCTGTTTTCGCTATCTTTATTTCATGTAACTGCATCGTTCAGTAAGATATGTTTAAGAGAATTGATAAATAATTTAGAACTTAGGTTATGCTATCATTTTGTATAAGATTAGTTTATTTGCTTATAACGAGCAGAATATTATAACTTAAAATTGAAGATCCAAAGTATCCTAAGGTAAGAAAGAATCATAGAATATATTTTGAATTTTATTTCGGAAATGAAATATAAATTTTTTAAAATAAGGTGTCTAAACAAAGATATTTTCTTTAAAGTGATAATAATTTTAAATGCTTTAGTATTATTTTTTTAAGAGAAAAATAAGTATTGCATATTTTTAAAATACAATAGTACAAAGTAAATTATGTAAACAATATGCATAGTATATTTTTTTTGTTTATTGATTAACAGACATGTATTGATGATTACACTTATATCATACTAAAGTAAGGCTTAAAGAAGAATATATTATGATTAGTAAACATTGTGTGATAAATACTAAAATCTAGTACTGAATTTTGGATAATATTTGTGTAACATCTTTGACTTTGCAAGATGAAAATTTTTTTAATATTTTGAGAAATCCATACTCATTATAAAATTTTGTTTTCTATAGAATGTTTTTCTAAGTATGGATTTTTAAAATAAGATAGTTTAATAATATTAAGGATAAAATGCTGTTGCTAATAAAGTAGATAAATATATTTGTAATAAGTTAACCATAATGAGAAACCAAATAGTAACATATTTTTTTTAAAATTTTGTCCTAAATTTAAATAAAGATGTAATTGAAATATAAATTATTTTTTTTATAACCCGGTAGATCAAACTGTAAAGTAAAAAGGTTAAGGATATCCACTGTAAATAGTGTAAATAAATTGTTTATTTATTTGTTGTTAGTAATAAACTTTGTTAAATTTTTGTTATTTAAAAAATTTTGTGTCCGAGTTATTTATTTCTCCACATAGCTGCATGAAATCACGATATATGCATAATAATTGAAACAAATATATAATTTTGCACAAAAGATAAATAAATAATTATTTTAAAAATTTTAAATATTTTATTGGTATTCATTATAATTAAATAATCATAATCTTACATTATTTTATTGGTCATAAATCAGTTATCACAATATTATGTTAAATTATATGCTATCAGTTGCCACACATATTTTGTTTGTCAGATTATTAAAATGCTACCACATATTTATTATATCATTACATGAAGATATAAGATCATATTATATTATTTCATTATTTTATTATGGTAATAAAATTATAGTAAAAAGAAAAGATACACAGAATTAGTTAAACAATGAAGAATATTATTATTGTTATTTATTATTATTAGTTTAAGTGTAGTAGATTATGACATAAAATCCCTTCTCATATTTTACTACCATATTTTTAAATTAACTTAGAATAAACTTTATGAACCTGAGATTATTTTATTGAGCTAGATTATTAAATAGAAGATTAAGATTTAATTATTAGTTTAATCTTAGTGAGTAGAAGTTATTAAAGTCGTAAGAATACTATGAGTTTGTTATTTGAAATAGTAATAAAGGGGGGATAGTGTTCTTATGCCATTGAGGTAGTATCCTGTAGGATATTGGCTCAATGTAATCTATCTTGTCACCTGTATTTTCACTTCAAGTCTCATGAAAATATTAAATATTTATTTAATTTATTTTATAAATTGAACCTTATTCGTATTTTAACTTTGAGCTAGTGAAACATTTTAATTTTAATGCTGAGTATTTTAGTTATTAATTATTAACTGAGATAGAACCCTATCATATTTTATATCATATATTATCTGGAAGTGAAGATGCATAATTACAGGTTAGAATATATAAATGACACTTAGAAGTGCTTTTGCCTTTCGTCGTAGTCTCTGTCAACTAATACTTTCCGTGATCTTACCGTTTACTGCATGATTAGGCAGGCAGCAAATGATAAGATCATAGAATTATGGGAAAGTTGAGCTTTCAAAGTTTAGTTGACAAAGTCAAACATTGCTGGCCGAGAGAACAACACAGCCGTCTTACAAGCAGTTGTCCCGAGTTTGCGGGTTCGCTTCCCAGCCGATGCTTTGACACATAAAAAAGACTTCTTTTCAAATTTTTTAATTACTGTATTTTCTAGTATTTATTTATAAGTTTACTATATTATTTTGAAAAAATACAGACATCGATTTGTAATATTATATATATATAGTATTATGTTATTCACTACAGATTTTAATGATTCCAAATTTAAGTAATCAAAGTCTTTTTTTAAGTCATTAAATAAACATTCAATAACTTTAAAGAAGAGCTACATGAATATGGAATGTGAGTGATTAAATTTAAAAACTTTAAATTTTAAATCATTTTTCCATAGCAATATAACATTAAAAGACGGTATTAATGTTAGTTTTCTGACGCATAATAAAAATTAATGATGCCCCAGTTAAAGAAGAAATAGATTTCGTAACTACAGTTACTTTGGCTAAAAATTAGTGCTGGAAAGAGATATCCAAAAAATAAAAATTCCAACTATTCATTTGTGATTATCAAGAAATCAATACACGTTTTAAGACAAACTAAAGTTAATATAAAAGATAAATATGTACACCGCAACTGCCACTCTTAGTAGCAATAGAAGATCACAGTAATTTTCACAGAAATTGATTTCAATCCTTAGGTTATGTTGTAGCACATATAAACAAAATTGTAAATGAAGACAATAACATTATAATTTATAAAAGAAATTATTCAGAGGCCTTTTAAGCTTGATTAAGCAAATTTAAAGCATTTCCAGTTAAATTTCATATAAATACAGTTACACCAATCACATATAAATTGTGTTAAATTCCATTCACACATAACAAAAATATAACAGAAGTTACTTCATGTTGAAGAGAAATGTATTCACCAGGTTAACACACTTAGAAGACACTTAAATGTGTCAGAAGTTTTAAATAGCAAAGAGTCAGCTATAAATATGCTAGATTTAGCAAACAGTGAATATATTTCACATTAGATAAAAGATTATGAGAGATAGAATTCTACAAATATGGATTTGAAAAAGATAATTAATAACAAAACTATCAGTAGTGGATGATGCCATTTGGCAGAGACAAATGAAATTATCACTGCAGAAAAATTGCATTACATGGAATTCAAGATTAATGATACCCCCTCATGGCAGAGTGAAAGTAATGCAGTAACTAGATAACAGACATCTAGGAATAGTTAAGATAAAAATGCTAGATTGATCATATCTGAGGTGGCCAGAAATAGAGAATAAGAAGGAGTGTATTCAGCAATGTCATAGGTGTAAATTAAAATTAAATTTACCTAACAATACTAGGGATGTGACTTGACCAAAAGATATGAAAACAAGGTGAAGTAAATATACAAGCCACATAGTAATTATGGAAGATAATCATAATAACTCCAGAAATAGAGGCTTTAAAACAGAGTAAAGCCAAGTCAGCCCAAGGCTAAAAAGAGTCCATAGATTATCCAAGTATTTTAAAAATTATATTCTAAATCTCTTACCTAATATAGATTAAGAAAATTATGGAACTATTTCAAAGCAAGGGAGAATAAATGCTACATATATGAAAGATTTTTATTAATAATACTAAATCGCAACATATTAATTCTTTTTATGAAACTATAATTCTAAAGCATACATTGATTTCAAATTCAGATGAAAATGTATAAATAATAAACATAAATTAATTAATTGCACTCAGCCAGATTTTGGCAAAATACTGCCAGAATCATAGTGCAGAATAAAGTTGATTTAATATGTAAATGAGGCACAATATTTAAATAAGGCAATTAGATAATTCATTTGTTAGAAAGTGATGATAGGAAAGGAAAATACAAAGAGGTTTGCACAATTGCAAAGGATTTATATTCCATCAACAAAAAGGATTCATGTGTTCCATTGTCTGAAAAATGAAATATCTAATTACTTTATTTACATATTGTGCCTCATTTATACATTATATCATATTTATATAAACTAAGCACCAGACCAAAGTAAAGGAGGTGGGATAAATTCCATCCCAACTATCATTTATTGTATGAGCAAAAACGTGAGGAGTAAAAACAGTACTATGAACTTTCATATTCTTGTTACTTTTCTATAAATATGAGTGATAAATGTGTTAGATAATAATTGGAATTTGTATTATAGATATTAAATCACAAAACATGGCAATTATTTTTTTTTTTTTAATATTTGATGGATTCTTCATAAGTTTATTAAAATAAGTATAAATTAACTCTATATTGTGAATTTAAATATAAACTAATTTAAATGAAGCAGTATATTCTTAATTAAAGTTATCATTGTTGTAATCTATGATAAGCTTATGATCTTGGACAAGCAAATTAAACTAGATTAATTTTTGTTTGTAATTTGATTAACTGTGATACTAGGGGACATTGTTTAAATATAATTGCCCTAAGTGTATATTATTGAATATATATACATATATATATATATATATATATGTATATATATATATATATATATATATATATATTGTAATAATCAGACATTATCAAATATTAAGATGTAGTTGTAAGAATGATGGAAATCTAATTGGCATTGAGATTAAACCCTAATTTTTCCTATATGTTCCATTTAACTTTGGCTGTACATAGTGTATTTTAAAAAATAATACAACTTCATTTATAAAAACTATTTTAAAAAATACTAAACAGCTTACATACTATGCTTTTTCTTTCTCCAGATTCTTCCTCATGCATTTTTTCATCTCATAATCATTACATTTTAGCAGTTACTTTTAGCATGGATCAGGAAGGCATGAACCTCTCTTATTTATTTAGGTAGTTGTAAACTTGGAGTAATGTAGCTGCTTAATGATATTGTTGCTTGTAAAAGCACAGAAATATGCCATTTATGCTGTCCAACTTACAGCCTATAGAATAGTTCTGTTTATATTAGCCATTATGAGGCATAGGTGTCATTTAACATTGTACCTTTCATTACTATGAAATAGGACACACTTCATAGATCATTATGATAGGATGTGAGGCTGTATGGAATTCAACAGGCCATAAAGGTTTTGATGTGCATTCATATTAAGGATCTTAGATCTTACCTGACATACTATTACATACTAATAATTGTAAGTCTGTCACTGCATTTCCCTATATATCTTGAAAGGTGAAAAGAATTGAAAAAGGATGGGTCATTGAAGCATTTGACATAAGTCATGTGAAAAGGCATGTTTGTTGGAAAACAGCTATGAGAGCAATAGAATGGCTGCAATTGTCTGTTATTTTGGAAATCATAATGTTGGTTTGCTCAGACTAAAGCATGTGTGCCTTCAGATCAGCAAAACCATTGGAGGGCACCCTGAACATTCCAGCACTATGTGCTGCAATCTTGGTTCACTCAGACTAGTGCATATATTGGCTGATCCAAAGTATCGGCAAAACCATCAGACTCTCCCCACCATGCGTGCCAGCACTACGTGCTGAAATGTATAATGTAATTAACAAATGTAATTTATAAAATAATGTTTATTTGGAAATTTTTTAAAAATACTTTGAAATATTGATGAAAAGCAGAAATCAAAATATTATTGGCCCGGTAATATTACATTTTATTATTTTTGCAAGCAACAACACCATCAAACGGCCACATTACCCCAAGTATACAACTACCTTTACTTATTAAATGGAACCATGATTAAAAAACACATAAAAGGTATTTTACTTTAACAAATAAAACAAAATTATTATATTTAATCTATATATAGTTCCTACAACAGTTTATCATTCAATACATTATATTTCAACTTCATATACAAAATGATCTTCTTAAGAAGTTAGATAACACTTATATATAAAACCTAATTTCAAATAATCTTGACTTTTTAGTCAATTCTTCTTATATATTATTTTTTACTAAATAATTCATTTTTCCAGCCTAATCATTTGATTTTTAATAGTATCTAAATAAATAATCAAATCTATTACAATTTAATAAATTAAGATACTATGATATATATTTTACTCTAAGCACTAATAATATTGTGACACATTGTACATTTTTTAAATTTTATTTTTAAAAGTAGGTTGCCTTGACAACAGATTGATATTGTTGATAATTATTGATATTGAGAGTGTATAAATGTTGACTGATTTTAATGACATATCATTATCATCAACATCATTATCAACCATTATCAATCTACTGCAGGATGAATGTCTCTCCGAATTTAATCCATCTTCTCCAATCTTTAGCTTCTCTTCTCCACATCACCTCTGCATACTTTCTTATTTCATTCATCCATCTCACATGTGGTCTCTTTCTGGGTCTTTTACAAACTTTTGGAATCCCATTTAAGATTTCAATTGTCCATCTATTATCATCTCTTCTAGAAATATGTCTAGCCCAACTCCATTTCAGTCTTTTAATTTTTTCAATGAGGTCAGTAACACCTGTTTGTTCTCTTACCCATACATTGTGTTTTTGATCTCTTCTTGTTAATCCCAACATGCATATCTTCATACTTCTTACAGTGGTCTGGAGTCTCTGTGTTGCTCTTCTATTTAGTGTCCAAGTCTCAGATCCATAAATAAGAACTGGTAAAACACATTTGTTAAAAACCTTCCTTTTCAAACACATAGGCATATTTTCTTTTAGTATCAAGTTATTTCTACCAAAAGCACTCCAACCAAGTTTACTTCTATGATTAATGTCATCCATTATGTTTCCATCCATATTAATAATCTGACAAGGTATTTGTAACTGTTAACTTCTTCTAATTCATCATAATCAATCTTTATTTTCATATATTCAGCAAATCGATTAAACATTACTTTAGTCTTTTTAACATTTATCTGTAATCCTACTTTCATCTGATAACTCCTGCAACATTTCCTGCAGCTCTGAAGCATTATTTGCAAAAACAACTATATCATCTGCAAAATCTAAATGACTTAAATAATCTCCATTTACTTCCACTGCTTTAGTTTCCCATTTTCATCTACAAAATATTTATTGCAACACTGCTGTAAAAAGTTTTAAAGATATGGAGTCACCTTGTCCTACACCTTTCTCAGTGTTGTGTACATTTTGAATACAAGGTTTTGAAAATGATGGTCTTTTTAAAGTTTTACAAATTATCTTAACAATAAACTACTATTAAACTTTATGATGTATGGCCCATTTAATATTTCAGGGTTGAAATATTTTGCAGAATTAATTAATAAAATAATATGTCGTAAATTAACATCCATCAAATGAAACCAAATTTCATAAGAAAATTTTAGATGATCATTTAATTCTCAAACCATGATATATAATGTTCATCCTGAAAAATATTTTCATGGCCATGTGTAACAGTGCTACTTTAATGCCAAATTATTAATAAATCATTATCTATTGCAATATTTATAAATTTACGCTCTTAAATGTCTTCTTTTATCTCATGATGTAGGACAAATCTTGTCTATGGCAAAAATATTAATAAATCTGCCTTAAATTTTTCTCTTAATTCATACAAAATGACCAATAAAAATATATCCTGTAATATCAAATGACTAATGCTGAATCATAAATATTATTCTATAACATAATCCCATATATACAACTCTGTATTTAACCTCTTGAATCATCCTCTTATTAATCAACTATAATTAATCTCAACTGCATAAAACACTGGAAATAAAGTATAAATTATTTCATCTATTTTATTGAGCAATTAAAACGTATTTTCTTTAAGTAAGACAGGATTATAAGCAGTTTCATGTATTTCAAATCTCTATAACTTTTTAAAATAATAACTCTTAATTCTTTCATCTTATATTTAAATAATAGTATTATTCATTTCCAAAGACATACTTAATGAATCAAATTTTTTATCACAAATGTACATTCCAACATGTATATTCATGCACTAATAATAAATAAATTTTATCACAGTAATTTAAAAAAAAATTAATTAATTTTAATATGAATATTTATACTATAAACTTTTTATAAATTTATTAAATTATTTATTACTTATCAAACTTTTTGAATAACTTTAAAATAATTCAAAACTCATTCATATATTTTTTAGCTTGTATTAAAATAATACAGTAACATTTTAAAATTACATCTTAATATGCATAACTCTACCATAGAAAATATCTTAGTTTATCTTCATTAGACAAACAAAATACTGAGACTAACTGTAACACCACATGATCATCATTTATTATGCTTAGATAATCTATTAATCTAATGACAACTTTTTTCATATCATAAGGCAATTCATGATAATTAATGGGCATTAGAAGGTTATTTGTATTAAAATTCCCATCTAATACCTATTCATCCAATAACTTTATCTTAGTATCTGTCTAACTTATGGCTTTCTTCACTGAATAGATTTGGCTCTGAAAGGATTGCACCTAGAACTTTGAATCTCTTGAAGCCCTCCAGCAACCAACATATACCTTTTGAGCTACCATAAAACTATGAACTTAAACTAAAATCACAATAATATTTTCAATTCAAGCTAATCATACAAATTTGAACCCAGTTTTTGTTTTAATAACTATAGTTACTATGATCATTTGGCTAAAATTGGCATTAAGCCACTCTAACATCAAATGATCACCACTTCACAGTACCAACTTTTCTACATCAATATTGCCACCTAGTGTAAGTCATAGAAATTAATGAATGTGAGAAGGTTAGTGCATCAAAACCTTTATCTAATGCCAACTCATTCAATAGTCCCAACCTAGTTTTTAGCTTTTATATTAAAAATATTGTTGTGTTTTTTGTTTGCACTCATAGATTTATAGTTAACTAAAAGAGTAAAATATGGCTACTGGATGGATGCATTAGATTTAGATCAAGATGCAGTATTTTCAAATCCAATGTTCCTTACTGAGGTATGCCATAAACTAGAATGCAGTCTGGGGATATTGGATGTGTAGGCACTCAATAGGGATTTTGATGCACTAATTTTCTAGCATTCATTCGTTACTATAGCTTGGACTAGATGGAAATATTGTATGAAAAAGTCTTAATATTGAGAAATAGTAAATTTATAGTAACACAATTCAAATTTTATAACTAGTATAACTTAGTCATAAGGGCAGTGGGTAAAAATTATAAACTTGATTTCACATTTTATGCATACATTCTTGCATATAGTTATTTTCTGTATTACATTTTTTTAAGATATTGCATATCAAAAGTTTTAACATTACATATATGATTATTCTTTTTTACTAAATCACGATTAACTTATTATATCATGCTCATAGTCTATATCTTCCTCATCATTATTAATTATTTCCCTATTTTAAAATATGTTGTGTTCACATAAAAAAAATAATAAAAGATTGCTGTAAAGTAAAAATAAATATTTTTTACAAAATCAAATTAATAAAAAAATGTTAAAAAAATTATCTGCATAATATATATATATATATATATATATATATATATATTATGCAAAAAATATTTAAAGATTTATATATATATATATATATATATATATATAAATCTTTAAATATTTTTTGCAGAAAAATTATAATAGAAGTCTATATAAATATAAACAAATAATTTCTAAACTTTCTTAAATAAGTCTACTTGAACTTGTGATGTAGCTTCTGGATAAATATATAGATATTTCAGGCAACTTTCAAACAATAATCCATAATAATCTGAATTTTGGAGTATTATAAATATTGTTGATGATATCTCATGCAAGGTTTTAGATAATAGAAAATCTGAAATATCAATTGAATTTTCTGAGAATATTGATTAATCTTTTGAATAGAACGATTGAAAAGAAATAAACTAATATAAGTTACCGCTATAATTGGGATAGATAATTGAAGAAAGTGAAATCCTAGGAGTTTTTGAATTGCCCACTTATAATTTCTTTTTTATTTATCAAATATGTCAGTTAAGATTTGATTTACTAGTACTTCATAGTAAGTTGGATACCAATTCTTTTCCAATAACTAATTATTCTGAAGAAAAATCTAAAAAAATAATTTTATATACTTAAATTTTAGGTTGTTCCTCAGACACAATTCAGACGAATCTAGACAAACACTGGGTAACTACCAAAAATTTTGCCAGATTAGCAAACAAATTTCAAAATATAAAACAATAGTTTTTACATTCCTATTTTGTTTTACTTTACAAGGAAGTGAAAAACAAGTTTAGGTTGTTTTTCATCTCCAAATTCCAAGCATTCTTAAAGTAAATCAGGTAAATCTGTTTGGTTTGAAAAACATATTTGATTGAAACGAATTTGATAATGAAAATGAATAAATTATATTAGAACTTAAAATTACAAAAACAATTTTATTTAATTAATAAAAAAAATAGTATTTAAAGAATGAATTTGGAATTAAAATCATAACTTTTTTTTATTTTTTTAATTAATTTTGAAAATTTTGAAATTTCACGCGCACACATTTAAGCATACATCTATAAATAATTTAATGTGTGTGTGTAAATATAATAATATATGTGTGTGTGTGATATTTAAGCTTCCAATTAATATTATATCTAATTATATTTAATTTTATTATTACATAATTTATTTTATAAACAAAGATAAGTTTATCATTTGATGCTGCCATGAAATTATTGATTACTATTAATTGACAATTCTCATGAGTTATACAAAGTTTTCCCATTAACTTATAGTAGCTCTTTTTTTTTTAGTTTATTTCTTATTTTATTTAATACATGCTTTAGAAATTCTCCCGAAATGGAATGCAGAATGCT
The DNA here is from genome assembly GCA_028023455.1 of Epiperipatus broadwayi. Lineage (NCBI taxonomy): Eukaryota > Metazoa > Onychophora > Udeonychophora > Euonychophora > Peripatidae > Epiperipatus > Epiperipatus broadwayi. Next base: position 35,050 of record JAQFVV010001124.1, read on the forward strand.
TATCTGTTTTAATGATATTGTTTTCACTCAAAGTTTATTACAGAAATAGAAACGTTTCTTTATATGGATGTGAATAATTTAGATTTTATTTTCAAAAACTATGGATGGTTTGTATTATTTTATTTATGAAAAGAGCATTTTCAGTTGTTTTTTTTCCTAAAAAATAAAAATGATCTTAAAAACCGAATGTATTTTTGCAACAATAATCTATATCATAGCTTGTGTCATAGTTACTTAAAGATATGCTAGACCATTGCTTAACTTAACGATTACAAATATTTCCAATACTCAAATCTATTTTCCACAGTGGTTTTCTTTATTGTATATCTTCAGACAAATTAATTGCCTAATGGAAAATGTATAAATGCTATTAAGTTGATCAGATTTACCATTAACATAAGATATAGTTTCACCATCTAAGATATATCTTAATTCATCATTGTTTTAGATGTTCATCACAAAAAAAACCTTTCAAGCAATCAAAGATAATGGCATAAGAAATGGATGTTTAGTATGATACCGATTTTTAAACATTCAACAATGAAGTCAGTTGATTTATTTTTCTTTGACATTACTGAAGCTTTATCAATAGATTCTAGTAATTTTGCACATTGCTTCAGAAGTGGAATTCGAAACTCTTTAATTTATGTGATTGGTATAAAATGCCTACTATTGAGCCACCTGGTTAATGACTGTCCAAACTATGCATACAATAAACAGAACTGAAAATATTAATAAAACCCCTATAAATCTGCCTTCTGATAGATGACAATGTTTGTGAATACTTTAAGATGTATCTAAAATATTTCATATAATATATATTCATGAATATAAGAGACTCATGAAATAGTGATTAGTGAGTAACTATGATCAGGACTCAACTATAAAGAAACATGAAATTTTTTAGAAGGCTGAAAATTATATATTTCTTTAGAATTTTGCTCATAATGAATTTCAGATACATGGACAACTATTGTTTAAGAAATGGGAATTTAGCTATTTTTTAAAAATATGGTAAATATGAAAAGGCAGTTGTTGAATATCTTACCACCCAGAAATTGACAACTGGTGCATAATTTATTTTTTATTATTACTCTTTGGAGGGATATTGGAAAGACTGAAGCTAATGATTTGCCAAAATAACCTATTTAAAATAATTTTCATTTTTATATCTCTCTGTATAAGTCATTGTAGTCTATTTATTGGTTGCACACGTTTTAATTAATAATCGTACTTTTTATTGTTTAATAAATTAATGATTTATATGTGAATTTTTTTTCAAATTTCTTTAAAAAGATGTATTTGCTTATATATTCGTACATGTATTAACCCTTAAACATTAATTGTGGAATTGCAGTGACCTTCTTGAACTCACAGCCTTGTTAATGCAAAAAAAAATTATCATTTATTGATGATTAGTAATATGTTTACAGCTTTGAAATAATTCATTTTCTCATATTTAAAATTAAACTAAATTGATTCGTTTAAACAAATCCTAGCTAAAGCTTATTTTTCTGTAACGTTATATAAATTTTGTACATTTCAATTTAATTAAATTACAATTCTCAGTGCTATTAAGGAAAGGATTATGACTGTTTCTGAATGTTAAAAGATCTTGTAACAGTTTAATTAATGGCTTGATCTCATTTAATCGTATTAGTTTGCATTTGCTATTCATCGTGAAAAAATGACTTTTTCGAAATGACTAGAACAAGCTATTTAAATTCTTTCAGACAAAAAAAGTAGTCAAAAACAAAAACTCTTGATATTTTAAGTGAAATATTTAAAAAGTATGTAATATTTTACTATATTCAAAATCATGTGACTGTTAATTCTTTAAATATGGATAGCTTCAAAAAAAACTAATCGCATAGGATCAGTGTCATGTTAATTAATATTGTCTAAGAATTTTTTATTTTAAATAACTCAAATAAATTTTATTTATTTTATTTTAATTGCAATGAAATATATGTTTAATTTTTTAATTTTTATTTTATAAAAATTCAATATTTTACTTATGCAATAATAATGATAAAAATATATTTATAGTTAAACATGAAAAAACTCAATTTTACGTAAAATTCAAAATAAGTCTGTGATTATTTTCTGCCTTATATATTGTACCTCTAATATTATATAATCAGTTTAAGCACAGTTTAAAACTGTATTATAGGTTAAAATATTTACATTTTAAAAATAAAATGTATCATATATATATATGAAGTTTTAACTACTTTTTGAAATGATGTTCACTTATCTAAATATCTAGTATATCTGGTAAGATTGTGTTATAGCTAAAATATATGGAGAATGAGAGATCCGTTTGTTCCCAATATTAAAGATTTAAATTTGCACTAATGAATGCTAAAATACATTTTATTACAATTATTCTCAACCATGATAAATATTATATTTAATATAGCATTCAAACTGTTCTCTAATTTATATAACGTTTAAAATAACAATATCCACATGTTGCATGAAATTTAAACACAATTTAAATTTGTAGCCATATTCACACTTTAAAATAATATAATACAACAGTATACTAACTTATTTATGTACAAAGTGTCAACCACTACTCTGATATTATGAAAAAGTATCTGATGAGGATAGAGAGGAGTTGATGCATATATAGATGTAATATGAGACATCAGCTTATTTACATTAAAAAGAACTAAATAAACTTCTTATTTATTATTGGTATTCTCAGTGTGTGTATATATATATATATATATATATATATATATATATATATATATATATATATATATATATATATATATATATATATATATATATATTTTCATATATCAATAAAAATGAATTATGGTTATTCAATGTGCAGTATATATAATTAATTCACAGAGTAAACTAAATCTAATTTAAAAATTATTGTAATTGAAATCTTGATTATTTGGAACTATATACTCCTTTGATGAATATTTTATGAAGACCACCACTAGCAACAAAATTTTAACCCTTTCAAATATCAATGTTTGATTTATTTATTTTTACCATATATACACCTGGGTCTCGTTTTATGTGGATTATTTTAATGTGATTTTGAAGTTATGCGATCCATGTTTCTTTTTAATATCTTTCATATTTCACTATATTTATTAGATATCAAGAAATTTAAATTATTAATAACTTATTTTCACTTGAAATACTTTTTTAAATATATATATATATATATATATATACTTTTTTAAATATATATATATATATAACGTTATATTAGCAGCTAACGTGAATATGGCCTGAAGCAGTATTTAGATTTTTAGCTTCTATGTAAATAACCTATTTATACTAATGAGTAAATAATAATAATAGATTTATACTTATATATAAAAATATTGCAATGAATATTCAAAAACTTTGAACTTTTAAAACGTATTTTGTTAATTATAACAGAAATAAATATTTTTTTAGATTTTTAAAATAAATAATAATGAAGATTTTATTGATTTTATAAACTGAAAATAATTTTTCTAATGATAATCTATAAACTTTTTAATTTGATTATGATTTCATTTTTTTAAAATAAAACAAAAAAAAAATTAACACAGCTCAAGTCTGAAAGTGGCACTAGTTGTAAGTCACATGATGAATCTGATTTCTTAATATTTCACAAATGAATGCATATTGTCAAATGGCCAAATAACCGCTAATCATTAAAATATGTATTAAAAAATGTAAAATTAAATACTGTAGTTAATAAAAAAAGAAAAAAAGTTTGTCTTGTATTTTTTTTTTCAAATATTTGAAATTTTTTATTAGTCATACTTTATTTCCTTATTTTTTTTTAATACAAATTTTAAAGTAATTTTTCCTTCTTGCTTTGCTTTTATGCGATTTCTGAAAATTACAACCCCCTATCCCCATTTTTCAAGGTAAGTTAAGGCTATTTTTGTGTGATTTCTTTTGTGCGCATTTTCTGAGGAACCTGTCTACCACATAAAACAAGACCCAGGTGTAATAATATGGTAGTTGAATAAAAATGGGTCTTTATTTATATAACAGACAAATTACCACTGATATGAGAAAGAGGATACTTTGATGAGTTTTCTTTTTAAAAAGGGGGTTATATATGTTGAGATTATTTTTCATGGTATTGGTTTATTAAGAAAATGTATACTCTCAAGCTAAAGCTTAAGACAAATTGTATTATACTTTAGCTTGAGACTATATATTTATTTAATAAATCCTTCATATGAGAAATAATTCCAAATATATTATTAAAACACTGAATAAAATTTATATATATTGAAATAATATATTCCATAAGAATATATTATATTTATACATAAATTAAGGAAATGTATGGAAATGAAATTTTATTTAATATTTTTTATTGTTATGTCATTATGTGTGTTTAAATATTGTATTATTATTATTATTATTATTATTATTATTATTATTATTATTATTATTATTATTATTATTATTATTATTATTGTTGTTGTTGTTGTTGTTGTTGTTGTTATTATTATTATTATTATTATTATTATTATTATTATTATTATTATTATTATTATTATTATTATTATTATTATTATTATTATTGGAATGCAATATGCATTTTTAATTTATAAAAGTTAATTTTATTAAACTATAGTTTAAAAGAAAATCAATGTTTTTTAATCATAAAAAATATTTTATTAAAATTAATTTTGTTGATCTAAAATAGGAATGTGTAAAGAATAGATATATTTTTTTCTTAATTTTTTTTAAAATAAACTGCAGAATGATTTGTTATTCAGTTGTCTCTATGCCAAGAATAACTTCTTGTAAATCTGATTGATCATATGAACAGATTGGATATTGTGCTTTTTAAAGAAAGTAATAAAATTTTAAGTTTTATAAAATGGATTTCTAATACACAGTTTTTATTCCAAGAAGCTGAACTCAAACTCAAATTAATAATCTAATCCTCCATATCTTCATTAACAATGAATTGGAATACTTTTCAAACCATCAACTGCTAAAAAAAATATTTTTTTTCAACTTCACTTAGATCTGTCTTCTGGTTAAATATTTAAAAATGAATCACCATAATGGACAAAATCATTTGCTTCTTTTTAATGCTTTATCACTTCTTCAGTCAATTGCCAAAGGAAAAGAAAAGTTTTACTTATAAACAAAATATAGTAAATAAAATCAATTTATAAAACTTTTATGCTTTTTTTTTTAAAAATAAACTTGCTGTTAAGTATTTTTTCTTACACAATTATTAATTACTTTTAATTTGCTACCAGTTCTAAACAATGTATAAATTTATAATTTGTAAAAAAAATACATATTTAAATTAATCATTTCACATATTCTATTGGAATATTCAAAACATAGTATAAATTTGAATAATAATATATTTTACTATTTATAAAAATATATTGATGACATATTTTGTTTTGGTGCACATTATAAAATATTTATTTAATGATAATTACTTATAATTTTAAGTTATATTGATGTTTATCTGCTAATGAGTGTTTGTTTATTTTGTATACAGGAGTTGTCCAATGCTACATAAATTGACATTTTGGGTATTGTGTAAATGAATATGTTTAAATTGATATTATTGGTTCCAGTTATAAATTTTCTATGGCTTTGTTTTTATAATGACTTATTTTTGTAATAAATACGTTTATAAGAGCATGGGTGATATCATTATATTTTAAGTACAGCTATAATAATAAATTAGTATTGATATTATTTAAATATTTTTTATATGTGGTTTTAAAAATATTTGCTCTTTCAATGCTATTACTTTAAGTATTATTATGCACTGATTTTATCTTATCTTTAACAGGCATTCACTCATTGCTTCATCTTATAAGTTTTCTGTGTATAGGTTGTGGGATTATTAATTATTTATATCAATGTTTACTTGGTTTAGTTTGTCAATATGTTAAATTGTCAATCATATGCATAATGGTTGATTTTAGTATATAAATTTTAATATTAATAGCTGTTACAACATTTTTGTTATTTTTTTTAACAAATTATTTTGTTTGTTAAATACACTTGGGTCTCATTTTATGCGGATTTATTTAATGCGATTTTGAAGTTATGTGATTCATGTTTTTTCTTAATATATTTGTATGCAGTTTTCTTTTATGCACTAAAAATTATTATATCAGAAGTCGAGTGCCTATAATGCACTATTACTTTAAATATTATAATTTTTTTGCACTCACACATCATATTTAAAGTAATAGACAATTATTGGAGTTCAACTTCCATCTAATAATTTCAATATTTTCAGCACTTTATTATAGCACTGTAATAGATTTTATGCAATAAAGAAGTTCAGAATTCACTTAAAATCAGGATATCCCCATTTTATATATACACATTAAATTTTACCTGATTATAAAGTAAATCTGTTGAAACATTATAGATGCCTATACTTTGCATATTGTTGTTTTTGCGTTTTAAATCACATTCTATTTTTGCTTTTTAAAAAAAGAGTACATAATTAATAATTTAGTGTCTGCAAGTAATAAATTTTACAAGATTATAATGTAAATCTGTTCAAATGTTATAAATGCCTATACTATGCATATTGTTGTTTTTGCATTTTAAATCACATTCTATATTTCTTTTTAAAAAAAGAGTATGTAATCAATTAATCACTTAGTGTCCACAAGTTTATTTTTAAAAGATGAGAAACAGTGTTGTGCACAATTAAATTTGACAATTAAAAATTAATATCTGATTTTTAATTGTAATTAACAATTTAAAAATTATGTAATGTGATCTGAAATTAATTTGATCATGAAACAATGAAATTTGATTTTTAAACAGAATTGAAAAGTAAAAATTAAAGAAAAATAAGAATTTAATTTTTGTTAGTTTTAATTAAATTTTGCCCAACAGTGGTGAGTAGGTGTCTTTTTATTATCATAATTCTAAGTTCTTATTTTTATTTTAAACTTTTAGTTTACCCTAATGGAGAGGAAAATTTGGAGACAAAAATTTCAATTTTAGATTGCTTAGCAAAATGAGAAGGATCAACAGCGATTGGAAAATGTTTTAGTTTGGGCAAATCCACTTTAAGAGCAATTTATTGGGATTTAGATATAAAGGCCATAGAGTTTACAAAGATTATGTTGTGGAAATGGGATGGAGCAGAATGTGAGAAAACTTACACTGGGGAATGTAAAATAAAGTGGCTAACAGGTTTGTCTGGGCATAATTGCTGAGACATTCTTAACTTCGTTTAAGGAGAAGCTACAGTACATCACATCACTTCATCATATGATGAATCTAATGACTCAAATAGTGATAATGATTAAAATACTGTACATGTATGAAAAAAATGTAAATTACACATAAAAATATATTGTTTTGAATAAAATTAAATACTGTAGTTAATACAAAAAGTCTGTCTTCTATCAATTTTTTTCAAATTTAACATTTTTTATTAGTCATATTTTATTTTATTTTTTTATGTGAATTTTAAAGTAATTTTACGTTGTTGCTTTGCTTTTATATGATTTTTAGAAAATTACAGTACCTATCCCCCATTTTTCAAGGTAAGTTAAGTCTATTTTTGTGCAATTTCTTTTGTGCACATTTCTGAGGAACCTATCTACTGCATAAAATGAGACCCAGGTGTATAGATTTTGCTTATTGTATGAATGATCATTAATGGATTAATAACTTTAATAAAATCGTAAATTATTGCTATGCTAAATATAAGTAGGACTCATGTTAGGTAAACTTGTATGTTTTCTTCAGGACTTTGTTTTATTAGTTAAAAGAAATTATTTTTGTAATTTATGGCTTCACAATATTTGTGTGTAAGTGTGATTTTCCTAGTGAACTTAACTTATTTCTTTAGTATTTGCTTTCATTAGTTAACAATATTAGATAATAATTTAATATAAGAAAGAAGTCTAGATCTATTATCTAGTGGCATCTTCTAGTGAAATTACATATCCTATTTTATACATTACAAACTATATATATATATATATATATATATATATATATATATATATATATATATATATATATATATATATATATATTGTACCAGTCACTTCTATCTTCTTTTGATCACCAAGGGTACCACTAGGTCACTAATGACCTAGAAAATTTAATTTACAGTGATCAAAAATTGTTCATTGTGAATGCTATTAGCTAGACTCAGGTAGCTAAAGAGATCTTTAAGATTGTTCAGACAATTGAGAAAAGAATACAGAGACAATTATCAGCCAAACTAATTTAAAATAATTTTAAAGTTTATTAAATTCAAAAAAAGAAATAAATTCCAGGCAAACAAAATATGAAAGTCTGACCTAGATTTTACTGGCATGTATCAGAGAGTGTAGGTGAGTTTGGAAACATTAAATACCCTAGGCAGAAAAGTTCATTTTGTGACATATAATTTAAAAAGTGAAATTTATAACATCTTCCTGCTAGCAGATTATAAAAAGAAATTCCAGTTTCCCTATTTAGAGATTTAAAAACAAAAGAAGTCTTGTAGGAAGTATAACAAAACAGCACAGGGAAGCTTTCCTTGGCCCAGAATAAAGCATCAGGATCAAGAATGGCATATGTCTGCAGAACATCTCATGATTAACCACATTCAAAGTGATTCATGGTTGATCCAAATATAAGACAATAAAATAGAACCAGAAAAGAGTATGATTATGTGTAATCTCAAAAAAAAAGAAAATCTTTGATTTAAGAAAAACAGAACAATATTCTCAACAAACCACCAGCCAAAAGATTTACAATCTACATGAAATGCAAACCAAGCTTATCTAAATTAATTATAGTGAAAAGGGGACAGGTGAGATAAAAAAATTAGTAATATCTAATCCAAGGATTTATCAAGGGTTAGTAATATAAATAATAATAAAAAAACACTAAGTATATAAAAATAGAAACTCATAAGGAATCTTAAAACTAAAAGTCCCACGCACACTATAAATAAAATTTGTAACATTAAAGATATTTAATTAAATTGAATATGCAAAACATATTATAAAATGAGGTTTCTTTTTAGATTAAGCTGAGGCTTTAATAAGAGATTTAAACCCTAATTTAAAAATGAAAATGATTTATGACATGTTTTAATGCTAGGTCTGGCTGATGACTTTCAGCAGCAGCACTCAGTTTACTTTATTTAAAATTCCCACAAAGAGTTTTGTTTCCATTTATATGTTTGGGAGGCTGGAGGCAATTTTTGAAATCAGTTCTTCTTCAGGCATTTATGACATGATATTGAAGAAACAATTTGGGATCTGGTGTCCACCTTTGAGTTGATTTAACATGGAATGTTGTAATTAAGATTCATTATGGTGTGTAGTTTTGGTATTCTGCAGAGACAATCTTATTTAGCAATTGGGAGACAGTAATATAATTTCAGCAGAATTTGTTAATGGCAAACAGCAAAAGTTACTATTAGCAATGGTGATCTCCAGACACAGATGGAATCCTTTTTAGAATCCTGCAGCTATTTAAATCAGGATCACAAGTAGAATACAAAGTTGAACCAATACATGTCACAACTTGAATAAAAGTGAATAGCTGAATAACTACTCAACATGCAGAATAAAATGAATAACTGAATAATAATTAGTCCAAAATCTAAAGGCTATATATGTTCATTCTTATCTCCAAATTCATCTTTAATTAGAAGTTTTTGCCCAGGGAAAACTCTATCTCAGACTTAATCTTAATTAAAAATCTGACCAGGGTTCCTATCTCACCCAAAATTAATTTTTTAAAAAAATAATTGCAAAAATTAAGTCTCAGTTTTTCTTTTTTAAAATTAAATTAAAATTAGATTACAATTAGAAATAAAACAAATAGGAAGGCAATTAAAACTTTCTCAAATTAAAAGCTTTCTCAAAAGATTAAAACTTTTCAAATTAGAATGTTTTTACAATTTCATTAAAAAAAGTGTCAAAAGAAACTTATTTTTAAACTAAAAAGTAAAATTGGAGAATTTTAAACTATAGCTGCATATGTGCATTATAACATTAAACTATTAAATACTTTTCTTTTAAAACTTTATAAAATAAATGTTAATTTTTTAATTTTGCGATGGAATTTTTGAAACGGATAAAGCATCTGGTTAATATACATATATATATATATATATATATTGTGCCCTCACTTCCAGGAAGTATGTAATTATAATCACTTCATCTAGCTCAGATAAATAACTATGTTTATCCAAAATGTATCTAAGTTAATAATAACTATATTTTAAATAATATCAACTATAAAATTAGCTTAACTAATAATAATAATATAGTTCTGTTTTATAGAATTAAATTAATGAATATCTAATCAAATCAAGAGACTATGAAGTGAGTTTACAAGTGGCAGAGCAAATACATTAAGCTAATCTCCCACAGGATATCACCTTAATGGCATAAGAATACTATCCCTACTCCTATTACTTAAATATTACATTTATAGTACTCTTACGTCTTTAATCAAAATTAATTAAGTAAATGACTCTTAATAAATTAATCTGAATATCTTCATAAAATTGATTTATCTCAAACTATCTCAGGTTCTTTTAAAATAATCTCAAAACAATTATAACTTTTGTAATCAAATATGATAAGGAATTTAATATCATTCTTAACTACCTCTAACTAATACCAATATTACTAAAATAATAATATTAATTTTCAATCTATAATTTAATCTTATATCTTTTCTACTGGTAACATTACTTATGTATAACAAATAATAACAGTGTAATATAATCTTCTATTATCTATCTGGCATCTTAAACAAACATATTTGGTATGATATTATAATCTGAGAATATGTGGCAACCATTACTAAGATAATTCAATGTAAATCTTTTGTAATTATTTCATGACCATTAGAATAATACAATAAGTAAAACTTCTTAAATAAAACATATCACTAAAAAAACATTATAACTTTTAAATAACAATTTTATTTATGATGTGCAAATACTATGTCTTCATTATAATTATCTGCGATGGTGTAATTGTGATGTGAAGAAATTGAGTCAACACCAAGACTTATAAAACAAATTTAACAATTTTATTACCAAACTTAACAATAAAATTATTTACATTCTGATAAAATTCTATTTATTCATATTCATGGTACTTTTCTAATACAAATCAAATGACTTAAAATATAGGACACAGAACATTTTCTTAAAAATATTTCTTATTTTAAAATATCATTATATATTTTTTTTGTTATAGTTATTACATTTTATTAATTCACTAAGTTTTTTTAAAAATATAAGGTAATATTTTTAATATGAACTTAATCTTATTATTTAGTTTTTTTAAAAAAATAACTTATAATTCTGTATAGTCATTCTTCAATAAATAACTATGTGAATGACCTTGATTAATAGCATACCGTCAAACTAAGCTACTTATAAATTATTACTTTAAACTTCAAATATAATGTATGTATTAGTGTGTTGTTATAAAATTACTTTTATAATACTTATGATTACTTACATTCATTAAACATTATTCAGTCTATTACCTTTACTTGTAAATAAAAATATGAATTAAAAGTATGTCTTTGAAAATTCTTAATAAGTAAATAATATCATTATAAATCCCTTTTAATTATCAATTATTTCTTTTATAAAAATAAATAATTATCATTTTTAAATATAAAAAATTGTATGATTCTTTCTGATGAAATTATGTTCTTATAATTTTTTTACACTTATTTTTACTCTAAGCAACATAACTTATCTTATCCACTTTAAGAACAATTCTGTATTTTGAAACATTTATTATTTCCAATTTTAAAACAATCATCATTTACGATGTAGCCAAAAAAAGTTCAATAATAAACAAACAAGTAGGTATATGGTATACACTATAACTTCAACTTAATATCACCTTTATCAACTGATTATCATGGTCACAGTGTATGAGCAATGAGTTATGACTTATTTGTCTAATAACATCTACTACCAAATATAATGTCCAGGCTATTTATTCAGCACTATGGCACATTAAACTTTAACACAGAAAATAAACACTGCCATGAATATACACAAGATATAGGGCTATGTTATCTATACTTGTATAATCATCAATATAGTATACTATTCTTCCCATATAAATAAACCCAACATATGACATTATCTTGTTCTTATATAACCTAATACTAAGATATTATTACTAAAGATTCATCACTTTACATTGCTAAATTCATCTTCACATTTCTATAATAACAAATAAATTCATTTTTAGAATAACAGTCTAACTAACTAATAAGACAAGATTATTTCATTCTTTGATAGTTCTCAAACTTAAGCATAAACAATCAGAATCAATGTCATATTTTTAATACCTTAAACCACTCAAAAATAAAACATCCAGTTCAGTTATAATAGAATCATATATTTATATTTCCCTTATGTTTAAATATCTTTACGTTATCAATAAATTTATGCATATTCCTAAAATAACTAAACAAATAATAAATTATGTGTAGGTATCGTGTTTATATATGCATTCATACATCCACATAAAATCAAAAAATACATTATAAAATCATAAATATTTTATATTATTACCATAAGTAATTTTATTGGCAATTACTTAGCTGATGTATTCTGGATCACGATCTAAATAAAACATTTTATTATCATTTATTCCACATTATCACACTTTAAAATATATTAAGTTTTTTAAAAAATTATTATTAAAGAGTTTTTTTCTTTACAATAAAAATTTAATTAATAGGTTAGTAAATAATTTAATATTCCATGTTCCTACTCTATCCCTATACTATGAATAAGCATTACTATAAATTTTTTAGTAAAAAATAATTTTAAATTATATTTACAACAACTCCATTAAACTTTTTTGTGATGAAATGTTCTTTTCCCGATAATAAGTTCACCACAGAAAGTGTCTTTTTCTCCTGGTAAAACATTAGTAACACACTTTTGACACTTTTGACTACACATGCTCCACTTCTCCACATTGCAACATATAATCCAAAATGACGGTTCAAGTTAAATACAGTATGTTTACTTTTATTCTATAAGATCTAAACTGATATGATTAATATTTTTCTTGTCTCCAAAATTTTAATAATATTCAGGTATTCATTGATAGGTAAATATCTAATATAAATACTTTTTATATTCTTCATTAAGACAATTTTCAAATTTTTATAACTTTTCCATATTTACTGATGTTCAATGTCTTCTGATACACACAATAAACTTCCCCCAACATTTGCCAAAATCTTAAATTATTTTCACAAATAAATTCAAAAACTTTTTGTATGTCCAGCATACTTTAATTACTAACTTGAAATATTTTTTTAAATATGATATAAGTCATATTTGCAAGTGCTCTTAATTTTTTATATTTTTTAAAAAAAATTCCCATTTTAAAATATTTTCAATATTTCTTCAGAAAGAAATATCTCGGCATTCCAAAATAATTGTTTGATCAAATTTTAAGGTTTTTTTCTTTTTAAAAAGCATTTTTCTATGTATTTTAAATAAATTTTCTTCATAAAAATATATTATATCATTTCACTTTATATTTTTGATGAAATTTTTTTATATTTTCTCCGTGACGTTCTTTTTATGAAATTCAGTCATAAATTAATATGACTTATCAGCACAGGCAAAATTATATGCTTTATACGATAATAATACTTGGATATTTCCATCAATCCTTTTATATTCAGTGATAACTTCTCCATGTTTAAGTTAATGACAAATTGAACAAAAACAGATCAGCAAGTAAGGAATTATTTATTTTTAGCAACGCATTTCTATATCCCACAATCTAATAATAATGAGTTAATATCCTTTTTTTCTGAATTTTAAATGATAAAATTGCCTATTATAATATACTTAATTAACTAAAGTTGCAATGACAGTTACAACTATAGCAAAAATTATAATTATAGTAGTCTGCAAATTTGGTTCAGTTCTTAAATACTCCAGCCTATTCCACCTCTGATTGGTCCATTAAACAATGCTTTTTCCACAATCCCAGTAATAGAACACCAGATTAAATTTAAAACTAATAATAATTTATTAAATATTTATTTTTATTATATTATTCAATTCTTAATTAATTTTCATATTTTATTTACACTTAATAAATACTTTGAAATAACATTTAAAAATCACATTTTAATATGTATTATCATTTCTATTTTTATTTTAAACCTAATGTATTTATTTTCAACACAAAACATAAATCTAATTTCATTTATTATATTTATTTTTAAAACTTAATCTAATATTTATAGCCTAAAAATGATTTACTCGCTGATGAAGAAGCTTCCAAATAAACAAAACAAATTTCGCATAAAACTTTTAAATGGGCCAAGCGCTTTTGAGGTTTGCCCTCATATTCATGGCCAACGAAAGTAATAAATCTTTACGTAGTGTTATTAAATAACAAATATGCAAATGTAAATGCAAATCAGTTTGAACAATTTTTTTTAAATGGAAAAACACATGTCGCGTCTATTGATAGAATTGTTGTTGCAAACAATAAAGTACGCCTCTTTGATCTTTCTTTTACAGTCGTTGGTTTCTGGGCATACAATCCTGGGGTTGCCTGGTTCGAACACATGGCCAGTCTGCCTTTCATGTTCCAGAAATATTGAAAAGTTATTGCTGTTCTTTTTTGCTCTTCTATAGGTATACAAGTGTTGATCAGCCTGTTGTGAACAGTGGCCTTAGTTTCATCATAGTATATGGCTTTGCATCCGGCCTGTGGACATGACATGGTGTAGATCACCTGGGGTGTTTGAGATGGGTCTGTTCTATCCTTTGAATTATTAATGAGTCTGTTAGAATTAGGGGGAGTACGAAAACCAACCTTAAATTCCCCAGTTAAAGTCTTTATTATCTGTTGTGATACTTTGGGAATATAAGGGAGTGTAATTTGAGGCTTATCCTTATTTTTGTGGTTAGCTATTAGTTTACTGTGAAATTGCTTAATTTTCTTTGCAATTGATCTGTAGCTGAAACCTACGCTAAGCAAATCTTTTATATAAATTGCGATGTTGGTCTTTCTATCGGCTTCAAATTTACATAAATTTTGATTTCTAAATAAAAACGCATTGAGCCCTGCGAATTTATGTGCAGTAGGTGACATGGATTTTGGGTGAGTAAAGCCTCGGATCTCAAGGGGTTTAACTATCATACTATAATGCAGATCTCTGTTTTCTCTATGGACCAGCAAATCCAAATATTTAAGCTTCTGCCCTTTATTCTCCCAAGTGGTGTATATGATCAATTTAGATTGTAGTTGTAATTCATTTTGAATATTGACAATTACATTTTTTGGCACTGCCATAAATACATCATCTACATAGCGCACATAAATTAATCCAGCAATGTTAGCAGTGTGTTTAACAATGGTATGTTTTTCAAAAAAAGTTTAAGAAGATGCTGGATATTATTCCACTTAGGGGAAGACCCATAGGCCAACCTTCTTTTATATCATACCAACGACCCTCAAAAGTTGTAAAGATGTTATTGTCCAACCAGTTGAGGAAGGATAAAATGAAGTTCATGCGCTCATTTGGGCAATGCTTATTTATTAATTCTTTGTGGATGATTTCAATTGACCATTTCCTATTAATCGATCCATATAATTCGGTCACGTCCATGGCTGCAGTTACAAAATTCTGATCTATTAATATATCCTTGATTCTTCTAACAAATTCAAATGAAGATTTGATGGTGAAGTCACCAAAACCCACACAGTCAACTAACCACTGATTTACCAGCTTGGCCGTTTCGAAATAGTGCACACCTCCAAAATCTAACATAAGTCTTAAAGGTTCTTGGGGTTTATGTAGCTTAGAATTGGCAAACATTCTAGGTGGCCTGGTAGCAGAAGGATAAATCCTATAATATTCTGCTCTCGATATGCCTTTATCTTTGTGAGCTCTAAGAATTGTGGAAATGAATTTCTCCCTATTCAGCTTGTTGTTAAAATTTTCAACTAAATTGAATTTTAACTTTACGATTTCGGTGGTCATTTTTTCTTTATAATCTTTATAATCTAAGAGCACAAATCTGTTGCCCTTGTCTTCTTTTAAACATATAATGTTGTTGTTTTTTTTTAAAATTGTTTAGTTTTTTCAATGTTGTTCCAATTGTCAGAT
This sequence comes from Epiperipatus broadwayi, assembly GCA_028023455.1. NCBI lineage: Eukaryota > Metazoa > Onychophora > Udeonychophora > Euonychophora > Peripatidae > Epiperipatus > Epiperipatus broadwayi. The sequence goes on from JAQFVV010001124.1 coordinate 51,202, forward strand.
CTCGCATATATTTGTTTATGTCGTATAGATTTAGCAATATTAGCAATAATGTTGTCTCTCTGAGGGTTGTTTAGAAGACTAGACTCTGTGTCTGCAATTAACTCCAGTTTTAGCCATTTCCATTGTCCTCCAACAAATTTAGGACCCAATGAGAAAACTGTTTTAATTTCTGCTGAAGGAGCAACAGTAGCTCTGTTAACAAAGTTCTCTTTCAATGTATGAATGTTAATATTTTGTTTTTTCGCTAAAAACCTTAATTTGCGTTCAAACTTAACTGTGAACTTTCTTTCAGAAATTTCAATTTTTTCTGTAATCCAAGGTGGCAAGATTTCTCCTGCAGTTATTCTTCTCCATCTTTTATTTTCTTTCTTCAGTGCGCATTTGCACCCTTTAATGATAAAGACGAGAAGCTGCGTTTGGAGTTGCTTCGTAATTTTGTTATGATTATGTATAGATCTATTAAGATTTAGATTACAACAATTCAGAACAATAAAGAAATATCTGCATTTTGATAAGAATTCAAGTCTCTGTTGGAATAATTTAATAGATATTCCTAAACGTAGAATAAATTTCGCTTTAGTATTATTCATATCTGTAAAACGATTTAATATACCTCTCCTAAAAACGTAATAGCCTAAAAACGATTTACTCGCTGACAAAGAAGCTTCCAAATAAACAAAACAAATTTCACATAAAACTATTAAATGGGCCAAGCGCTTTCGAGGTTTGCCCTCATATTCATGGCCGACGAAAGTAATAAATCTTTACGTAGTGTTATTAAATAACAAATATGCAAATGTAAATGCAAATCAGTTTGACCATTTTTTTGAAATGGAAAAACACGTGTCACGTCTATTGATAGAATTGTTGTCGCAAACAATAAAGTACGCCTCTTTGATCTTTCTTTTACAGTCGTTGGTTTCTGGGCATACAATCCTGGGGTTACCTGGTTCGAACACATGGCCAGTCTGCCTTTCATGTTCCAGAAATATTGAAAAGTTATCACTGTTCTTTTTTTGCTCTTCTATAGGTATACAAGTGTTGAGCAGCCCTGTTGTGAACAGTGGCCTTAGTTTCCCCATAGTATATGGCTTTGCATCCGGCCTGTGGACATGACATGCTGTAGATCACCTGGGGTGTTTGAGATGGGTCTGTTCTATCCTTTGAATTATTAATGAGTCTGTTAGAATTAGGGGGAGTATGAAAACCAACCTTAAATTCCCCAGTTAAAGTCTTTATTATCTGTTGTGATACTTTGGGAATATAAGGGAGTGTAATTTGAGGCTTATCCTTATTTTTGTGGTTAGCTATTAGTTTACTGTGAAATTGCTTAATTTTCTTTGCAATTGATCTGTAGCTGAAACCTACGCTAAGCAAATCTTTTATATAAATTGCAATGTTGGTCTTTCTATCGGCTTCAATGGCAGCGCCAAAAAATGTAATTGTCAATATTCAAAATGAATTACAACTACAATCTAAATTGATAATAAACACCACTTGGGAGAACGAAGGGCAGAAGCTTAAATATTTGGATTTGCTGGTCCATAGAGAAAACAGAGATCTGCATTATAGTATGATAGTTAAACCCCTTGAGATCCGAGGCTTTACTCACCCGAAATCCATGTCACCTACTGCACATAAATTCGCAGGGCTCAATGCGTTTTTATTTAGAAATCAAAATTTATGTAAATTTAACAGATGCCATCATTTTATTTTCAACACAGGTGTGCATATTACATGTCATGTGATTTATAAAACTAAATGAGACGCTAATAATTTAAAGAAAACTAAAATAATTTAATTTATAAAATATTACATAAATCAATATTATAGCACAATTTTAAAATAATTATTTTAATATTATAAAATCGAATATACACTTTACTCACTATACTATTACTTTTAATTAAAGGATTTTTAAAAAATAACTACTAAATACAATTATTATTATTGAATAATCTATTCATTTAACTTTACAGCATTACTTTTAAAATTTATCTTAATTATTATTTATAAGACTTATTAAATCAGTACTTATTATGGACAGTTCTCCCAACCATACAATCTTATAATGATTTTTAGCTAACTGTTTTTCTTACAAGTATCAACATAATATTATGCATTAATTATTTTACTTGCCTTAACTAAATTATTCAAAGATTATTAACACATAACATACATCATCCCTTACTTAACTTTACAATTTAAAAATTTCCAGTAAATTGTTAGAAATAATCCATTGTAACCTAAACAAAAGGGTACAATATTTATATATGTTGATATGAAGACTTTTATGGGTTGCATATAAAAAAGACATATTTTGTGGGTTCATGCATGTTAAAAAATTTTAAATATTGATATACTGGTGTTTCAACTTGATCACACAAGTCATCGACTGGGTGATAAAAGGTAGAAAAATGGTTGTAGAGGTGCTACAATCACTGAATTGAAAAAAATTTAAAGTTCCACCAATATCAAAAATGTTAAATTAAGAATGTTTTTAAAAAAATATTTCCAAATAGGAGGAAGTTTGCATGTATCATCTCACTTATTGATGCAATCTGGCCTTTCAAGTATCTCAATGGTTTCTCGTATTTTGCACTCATAGAGATTATCACATCTGTATATGATCCTGGTACTACAGAAATCAATTTTATGACCTGAATCTATAGTATGGAGTGAGAGCACTGATGATGATGAGTCTTGTTTAACTAAATTAGCATGCTCATCTCTCCTAACACTGATGTGACAATTACTCATACCTATGTAGAAATCTTTACCATTTTCACATGAGATTCGATAAACACCATGAGATTCATGAGGATTGAATACTTAGGCTTGGTTATTATATTGCTGACCTTTTGATGAGTAGAAAATGCTGTATCTATATTATAGCATTTTAATATATGTCCGATACTGTCTGTAGTTCCTTTTACATATGGAACACAAATACTAATAGTTTATTTATCATCTTTTTGTTTTCTATTTTGTCCATTTTGGGCTTGAAATAAGGCTTTTTTTATAAATTTATAAATATAACTATTTGCTAACAAAACACTATTAATATGATTTATTTCTTCTTTCAGATGTGACTTATCTGAAAGGTTAATTGCTCTATTTAAAAGAGATTTGGCTACAGAAACTATCTGAATTGGGTGGTGAAGAGAATGGAAAGGTAAATATCTGTCCTTGTGTGTATTCTTTCTGTAAATCAAAAAAAAAAAATAAACGATTTGGTGTTCTAATGACTAGAACATCAAGAAAATGGAGTTTTCCACCAGACTCTGTCTCCATTGTAAATTTCATATGAGAATGCATATTATTTAAATGTAAGAAAAAATCATCTAATTTATTTTTTCCATGTTACTGTATGACAAAAGTGTCATCTATGTATCAAAGCAAAATGAGAGGTTTTAAAGATGATGATTCTAAAGTAAAAGTTTCTATATTTTTATGAATAAATCAGCTATTACTCCTGAGATAGATGAGCCCATAGGAGTATCAAAAATCTGTCTGTAATACTGTCCATTGTATACAAAATATGTGTTCAAGAGGCAATGTTTAATCAAAGCAATATGGTCTGGTAAATTTCAATATTGTGAAATTATATTTAAAGCTTCATCAATTGGAATATTTGCAAACAAAGACAGGACACCAAAACTGACCAAAATGTCATTAGCATTAATTTTTAATTTTTTTAAAACAGAAATAAAATGAAAAGAGTTTTTTATATATGATTTAATAGATGGGTTTGTAGATTTAATGAAATCTGATAAATATCTAGATAAAATATCAGTTGGAGATCCCATTGCAGTTACTATTGGATGAAGGGGGTGTGTCTGGTTGTGTGAATTTTTGAAAGTCCATAAAATTTTGGACAGACACATGATTTTTCATGAGGGATTATTTTATTTTTTATCTCTGTTTCAATAAGTGATTTATTAATAATGGCTTTTATTGTATTTTCCAAATACTTAGTATGATCTCTTTTTGATAGTTTATAAGTTTTATCATTAAGCAGATCTAAAATTTATTTTTGGTAAATGTCATAATGCAAAAGAACAGTGGTATTACCTTTATCAGTTGTAAGTACAACAATTGATTTGTTCAATTTTATATTATTTAATGCTTGTTTTTCTTTCTTTGAAATGTTATTTTTAGGAAGCTTAGCTTGTTTAAAAATATTGCAAATCACTCAGTGGATGACTTGTGTGATCAAGTCGAAACATCGATATATCAATATTTAAAATATTTTATCATGGATGAACCCACAAAATATGTCTTATATATATATATATATATGAAAAACAAAAACAAATTATTCATGTATATATATATGAAAAACAAAAACAAATTATTCATGTAAGTTGCTATCACTTGTTATTTATGTTCAACAGATGGCATTTTACCAAAACCACCAAACAAGTGTAAAATTTGTTTACATAAATGAAAAAAGAGTCAGAATTAACTACCTCTTTCATTTTCTCACCCACAGATCAGCTGATTTCAAGCTGGTTTGCTCTCATCAGTGAGGGATAGAGTATAGAAACTAGATCTAAACACTGACTCTCAAGTGTTTATGCAAAAGGTTTCTATCAGTTTGCAAGTGTGAATTTTTCAGACCAGTAAAGTCTTCAAACTCAGCCTAGCAAGCCAGATTTTTATATGGGTCTGATCTCAGTTCAGTATCACCACATAATCAAAGTCTGTGCAACATATATCATTGCAAGAAAACTTTAAAGGTACATTTATGAAAAACAAAAACAAGTTATTCATGTAACTTGCTATCACTTGTTATTTATGTTCAACAGATGGTGTTTTACCAAAACCACCAAACAAGTGTAAAATTTGTTTACATAAACAAAAAAAGAGTCAGAATTAACTACCTCTTTCATTTGCTCACCCCCAGATCAGCTGATTTCAAGATGGTTTGCTCTCATCAGTGAGGGATAGAGTATGGAAACTAGATCTAAACACTGACTCTCAAGTGTTTATGCAAAACGTTTCTATCAGTTTGCAAGCGTGAATTTTTCAGACCGGTAAAATCTTCAAACTCAGCCTAGCAAGCCAGATATTTATATGGGTCTGATCTCAGTTCAGTATCACCACATAATCAAAGTCTCTGCAAAATATATCATTGCAAGAAAACTTTAAAGGTACATTTATGAAAAACAAAAACAAGTTATTCACATAACTTGCTATCACTTGTTATTTATGTTCAACAGATGGCATTTTACCAAAACCACCGAACAAGTGTAAAATTTGTTTACATAAACGAAAAAAGAGTCAGAATTAACTACCTCTTTCATTTGCTCACCCCCACATCAGCTGATTTCAAGCTGGTTTGCTCTCATCAGTGAGGGATATAGTATAGAAACTAGATCTAAACACTGACTCTCAAGTGTTTATGCAAAATGTTTCTATCAGTTTGCAAGCGTGAATTTTTCAGATCGGTAAAGTCTTCAAACTAAGCCTTGCAAGCCAGATATTTAAATGGGTCTGATCTCAGTTCAGTATCTAGTTTCTATACTCTATCCCTCACTGATGAGAGCAAACCAGCTTGAAATCAGCTGATCTGGTGGTGAGCAAATGAAAGATGTAGTTAATTCTTACTCTTTTTTCGTTTATGTAAACAAATTTTACACTTGTTCGGTAGTTTTGGTAAAACGCCATCTGTTGAACATATATATATAATAAATCCAGTGCATATTTATGTTTGGAAATTGCAAAGTTAAAATGACTAATGCATTCATCTTTTTTTGTATACATAAATTAAACATGATTGTTTATGGGAAATTTAGAATTATTACTCACTTAAGTTTCATGCTTTTTTGCTTGAGTAAGTCTGCATTTCAATATACTCACCAATATTGTAGAAAAAAATCAAGAGATAATCTTTTGGTCAATCTGTTTTTTATTCACAAGATAAATTGCTGAAAAAACAGAATATTTGGAAAAGTAAATTGATATTATGCATAGATATATAAAATAGAGAATCATAATAACACTAAAATATTAATCAGGTAATAAAATTTTACTAAATTTCACTCATGTCCATGATTTCATCTATTAGCAAATAGTCTTTTTCAAGTGTAATTCAATAAAATACAAAGAACATATATATAAAAAACAAACCTAACCAGAAAACCAAATTTACTAAAATTCTTTCATGACCATCATTTTGTCTATTAACAAGTAGACCGTCTCAAGTAAAATTTTACTAATAGAAAGTCTACTTTGTGTTGTTTATATATTTTCTTTGTATCTAGTTGAATTTCACTTGAAAAGGTCTATTTGTTAATAAAAAAATCATGGTCATGAGAGAATTTTAGTAACCTTTTGTTTTCTAGATAATAATTTATTTTATAAAATTTTCTGTTTTATTTATATATTTACAGTGTTAATTAGTATTGAATTTATATATATATATATATATATATATATATATATATATATATTGAACAGATATACTGTTCTATTTATATATTCAAAAGATCCCGCCCCCATATTTAAAAAGATAATTTGTTCAAATTAAAAAAGAAATAAAGCATAAAGTTTATAGTTAAAAGAAAATCATTATTGATTTTATAGTTTTAAATTACGATATAAATAAAAGCTGGCATTTATTAAAAATATTACATGTTTTATTTTTGCAATGATGTTGTCTTATAAAGTGTGATAATAGCTTGAGGCATTCTTAATAATTTGGAAAACATGGCTAATCTTTATGATCTCTTATCTATCCTGCTAAAAGTAGATTGTCCAATCCTTAAGAAAAGAAAACCACCTGGGCTTAAATGAAAGCTGTGCAACAAATAAGATACAGTGGGCTTAGCTGCTTAATCAATCCAGAGATCAGAATATAAATAATGGAGTAGGAAGTTCAGAGGGAATTCAAAAAAAAAGATTTTTACAGTGTATTTTAAAGAAGATTGTTTCAAAAAAATTATCAGATAAAAGATTTTAAGAGCAGTTAAAGAAGTAAGAAAAGTGAAGAATTAAAAGGTTAGAATTCTTATTTAAGTATTACCTAACTCTGATTTTTGTCACCTTGGAATATAACCTTTACAGCCACTGTTAATGATGGAAAAAGAAAACATTATTAAGGAAAACATAACAATGGAAGGTTAAACAGTAACAGCTTTCTCTCTTCATTCCAAGCCATGTGTCTCTAAGATTTGCCTGGATAAACATCATAGAAAGTAAATAATGCCATTCAGCTGAAATAACATGCCCCCTTTTGAATGCTGTCACATCATGGATATGAAAGAATTAACTGGATAAAATGAAGGTAATGATTTTATAAAATATTTGGTACTATGTACGTGTATAAAAGACAAGACAAAATGTCTTTCTTAAAGAAAATTATAAATAAATGTAGCTACATGAAAATACATTTATTATTGACAAATTATAAATGAAACTAAAATTATGAATAAATGTAGCTATATGAAAATACATTTATTATTGATAAATTATAAATAAAACTAAAATTATGAATAAAGGTAGCTATATGAAAATACATTTATTATTGACAAATTATAAATGAAATATGAAAATACAATTATTATTGATAAATTATAAATGAAACTGCTGATGAATTTATGTATAAAATATACGTCTGCAGCAGACCAAGTAAATATTCATGCTAGAATAATTAAATATAAATCATAAATGCTTAACTGCATAGCACTTATATCTAAATAAAATAATAAAGTTTATGTATATGAATATCTGAATTGAAAATTAATATTTTAATATAAGGAATGATTTGAATTTAAACCCAGACACCTGTATTGAAGATGAGTTAAACAAATGAATAACTCAAATCTACATGCATGAATTCAAGAATTAATCTATTAATATAAATGAATGACATGAACCTACATCCATACACAAGACCACTTAAGTAAATAGATGATTTAAATCTACAAATCTGAATTAGAGAATTAATCTGTTAATATAAATGAATGACATGAACCTACATCGATACACTTGGATTAAAGATCACTTAAGTAAATAAATGATTTAAATCTAAAAATCTCAATTATAGAATTAATTATTTTAATATAAGTGAATAACTTGAATTTAAACCCAGACACCTGGATCAAAAATAAATGACTTGAATTTATATCCATATATTTGGATAAAAGATGAATGACTTGAATTTATATCCACATACCTGGATCCCAGATGAATGACCGAGATTTACCTCCAGATACCACAATCGAAGGTGAATATTTTGTACAGAACTTATAGTTGAACTTATTGCACCAATCATCGATGATTATGAGAGAATGATTAAATGTATATTAAACTGATCTAGGATCATATGTGCATATATGAACTAACAATCCAGATATGACCTGTCAAGGGAATATTTTGTTTGATGGACATTTATTTAAACCTGTTAATAAATAAAATTGTTGTTACTTAAAATTAATTTTAGTTATCCAGTTGTTGAATTCTATTCTTTTGTTGCATTACTCATCATTCAGTGCACTTGTTCATGAGAATTTCATGCCTCTTGAGCTACATCTGGCATAACTAGACCTAGGTAAGACAGGTTGTAGTGAGATGGAACTCTAGTGGTGCCATTTGGAAAACCAAACACAGAAATGTCTAATTGCTTCCAGTCTCTATGGTGCTACATCCTCTGATGAGCAGGAAAATTTGTTGTAGGGGGGTTTAACATCTGCATTGGGGAATTCCAATCGATAGTTCCTTCCTGCAACATGCTCATCAGGAAATTGTTACAACCGAGGTAATAAAGGGGTTGAATGGTGGTCCAGTTACAATTTATATATATATATATATATATAAATATATATATATATATATATATATATATATATATATATATATTGCCTATACTAAACATTGTAATTAAAAGGGACTTGAACTCAGACTTTCAAGCTCCCTACAGCAATTAAATCCATCATATACAATTGACACACATGACCACATACAGGTGAAAAAAATCCAATATATATATAGGTATAGAATGATATATATATATATATATATATATTTCATTCTAAACCAACAGTCATCAGTTAGTCCAAAGCACCATCTCCCTCACATACTTACAATCAATGCTTAGTTTATATTAAAATGGCAATTCTTCAAATTTTAATGTACAATCTTCAATATTATCCACACTCCAAACCTTCATCCATCCATATCATTGAAAATCCAAGAATGGAATGATCAAATCTCTTGTTAATGTCAATATTATTGTCATACCCATGTTAACCTTAACTCAACCTAAATCCTCACACATAGGACCTTAACATGTTTACCCCTTTCTGTACATTTAAATGTACATATTAAGGTTCTACATGTGAGAAGTCAGATTGAGTTAAGTAAACATGGTTATGACAATAATATTGGCATCAACAAGAGTATTAACCATTCTATCCTTTGTTTTTTAATGATATGGATGTCTGATGATTTGGAGGGTGGAGAAGTTTGAAGATTATACATTAAAATTTAAAGATTTGCCATCTTAATATATACTGAGCATGGGTTGTGCATATGTGTGGGAGATGGTGATCTGCACCAACTGATGAGTCCTGCTTCAGCATGAATACAAATATTGGAGATAATTTAACTTTTTCACATGTTATGTGGTCCTGTGTATCAGTTGTACAAGTTCGAGGTGATTGCTGTAGGAAGTTTAAAAGTCTGAAGTCAAGCCCCTTTTAATATATATATTTATATATATATATATATATATATATATATATATATATATATATTGTACCAGTTGTTTTTGTCTGTTCATATAACAAGATCTAGAATTTAGGCAAAAGTATCTCGAGTCCAATCATTCGCAAGATACATAAGTCAGGAACACTCATGAACTCTGCCCTATTTGCCTATTTTCCAGATCTACCAACTTATGAGCAACAATACTGATGATACCAATCTAATTAATCTCTCTCCACCAGCATCACAAAGTGGAGACACAAAGTGACTAATTTGAAATCATATAATGGAAACTTATAGTATAAAATATAAGTTTGACCCATTTAAAGGTCATAACCTGGATTATCAGGAGATCATCTAGTCAGAACAAGCATAATTTAATAACTAAAATATTAATATTTTAACTAAAACAAACAATGATTCTGCAAGTTATGATATATATATATATATATATATATATATATATATATATATATATATATATATATATATATATATATATATATATATATATATATATATATATATATATATATATATATATATAAACATTACAAGCATAAAGCTAAACTAGTCAATATAAAATCAAAACTACCCCAAATCTAAAATTAAACCAGACCAGAATAAAAATAATATTAAAACACAACCTAAGGTTTCACTGCTACAAGCAGACTTCTCAAGTGTAAAGATATAATCTTTACACTTGAGAAGTCTGCTTGTAGCAATGAAACCTTAGGTTGTGTTTTAATATTATTTTTATTCTGGTCTGGTTTAATTTATATCTTTACACTTGAGAAGTCTGCTTGTAGCAGTGAAACCTTAGGTTGTGTTTTAATATTATTTTTATTCTGGTCTGGTTTAATTTTAGATTTGGGGTAGTTTTGAGATTATATATATATATATATATATATATATAAGATTTATTCCTTTAAATAAAATATGCATAAATACTTACTTTATATTATTTAATTAATTGTCATTGGCCTCTTGATGTACATATAATTTGATTTATATTTATATGGTAACAACAGGTACATCATATAAAATTTGTTATGACAAATTTTATTTATTATTTTATTTTATTGTTGCTAGCTCATATGCCAATAATTAATAAATACATTAACAAACATAGTTGATTTCGTGTTATGAGAGTAAATATGTTTGCGAGATACCATTCATCCCCAGAAAGAACAAAAATATAGCACTTGTCCGAATATTTAGAATAATTAATTTTAGTACAAAAATACATTTTACAATAATAAGTAAACTACTTTCACTTTATAATGAGTAAGAAACATGTGTGGGATAGTTCATTAACATATATATGATTGCATCGCAAAAAGACATGCATATGAAAATATTTATAAATATAATAAAAAAATCTCCTTGGTAGAATCATAACATTATGGCTTATGAATATTCATAGGTTTTATCTGGAACTGGAACAACAAGGGTAGTGTAGTGTGTGAATGGTGGCATACTTATGTGATCCAGTCACAGATCCTAGAAAGGCACTTCTAAAAATTCATTGATGAAAAGACCAATTTATGTCTGCCAACTTTGGCAGAATCAGGTAATTAATGAAGAATGGTCTGCTGTTAGTTTTAATGGGCTGGGTTTCTCCCACAATGATCCTATATTGAGTTAGCTGAAGCAACCAAATAAGTCCCTACGGGAAATAAAAGTCTAGTTCTTGGACTTGGAGATACGAGATGGGATTCGCTTTTTGATACATCCGGGTAGAGTGGAGCATATATATATATATATATATATATATATATATTGTACCTATATTGATATAGGCACATATAATTTTATCTAAAATTAAATTATTAAAGTAATTTTTTATAAAAGAGAAACATAAAATTAAATGTTGAGTTTATTGCAGCTTGTTTTCGAAAAAGATAAGAATTAAATAGTTTTCTAGCGTTAGTTTTTGAAATAAAAAAAGCTACAATTAATTAATCAAAAGGAGGAAGGGGGATTCTTGGTTTGAAAAATGAAACTAAAGGTTTACAAAAGGAAATAAATAGTTTTTATTAGTATTTGTAAAAATATAATTTAAAAAGTTAAAACATACAAATCTCTTTTCATTCAAGTTTAATTAAAAAAAAATAATGTTAAAACTAATATATGTGCGTATATATGTGTGATTGTCAACAATAGAATAAATGTTATTATAAATAAATGAAAGTTAAAGAAGATTATTATTAAAAAACATGGCAATGGTTATTAATTAAAATATAAAACAACATCTCTGCATGGCTATTACTAATTAAGCAATCTTCCAAAACACATTTATCAAAGGATTAATTGATAAAGAATTTTGACAACAGATATTTGCCGGAGGATATTGAAAAGAAAACACTTCATTCGTACAAATACTGAATATTTTATCGGACAATCAGTTGAGACAGTCAGTTCACAAATTTATTGAGTGAGCGCAGTTCAGAAATTAATTGAGCAGTTAACAAAAAAAATGCAGTGTTGAGAAGATCTTAGGAATGCATGTTTATCTCCAGCCCAGATGTCCTATGAAAACAGCAGATCTGCCCGTGAAATAATGTCAGCTTAACATCTTAGAAAATTTCCGTCAGTATCTAATTGTCTCCGATAGTAATAATCGTGAAAATCAGGAAACTCAGCAAGGAAATGTCCCAGCCGGCTGGTAAGCATTCATAATGGAAATATCCTCACCAAAAGCAGCAACCAAAGAGAACAAAATTCTACGTCTACATTCAAAAGCCTAGGTAAAAACATTTGATTATTTCATTTATACTGTAATAGCCATTGCATTGCATTAATTCATACAAATCTTTCAAGAGTCTAATTATATGAACTCTATATTATACATAAATGAACTATTTATGTGTGTGATTAAATTTCAAATGCTATGTAGTCCTTTATTATCATTATTATGTGTGTGCATGAGTTAATATGTGCAGGATCCTTATATCAATATTATTAGTCTCAGTAGATAAATTCCCAGTGTTCTGTTATGAAAATATTCAAGAATATTTTAACTATTTAGAATGTTAATTTAAAATATGTGTGTGTTTTATTAGAAGTATAAAATGTTTAAATTTAGTAAATAAATGTTAGTGAATAAATTATCTTTAAAATTAAACTTTATTTGTCGGTCAATTCTTTTTATCAATTCTTTTTAACAAATTCTTTTATCAATTCTTTTAATCACTAATTAAGTATAATCTATTAGTGATTAGTGACAACTGAGCTAGTCATGGATTTAGGCGTTGAATTAGTGGTCACTGTTCAAAGTGCATTGCCTATTCTTTTAGTATTCTTTTAGAATAAGCAGCTGTCGCCCATGTTTATACACAAACAAAAAAAAGTGCTTTGAACTTGGTGTTGAACTCAACAGCCGAGAAGAAGCTACGTCCTGGAAATGTAACACTAGTTATATACTTTATAGCTATCGTTTGGGCATACATACTCTCCGAGTATGTTCTTCTCTGCCTAAGAGACCGGTGTTTTGAATGTACATATTCGATCATGGTTCTATATATATATATAAACTAACAATGAGGCCAATATGCATGCACTGCTTGGAATAACACATATAAATTTTGAAAGGATACATAATTAATTACTACTTATACGTTATACAATATCCTGCATAATGGTATGATTAAATACTAAACAGTATGGGAGAGCTTACATTTATTAATAAAATGACAAAATATTGATATAGAAATCCTTTTCCCCTGTTACATTAATTTATATAGGAAACTTCCCACAAATGTTAATGAATATGAGAATTTGGTTATAAGTGCTTTTATATTATAATAAACATAAATTGGATATATACAAGTCAGGTGGCGGTTAATGATTTTAGAATAAAACAGATTTAATTTCATATAACAAGTTTGAGTTTTTAAGATTTGTGCTTATTATTAAAATAAAAAAAACATTTTTTAGAAAAACAGATTTCTACTCTATTTTTCTACAATGACATTATGAAATAATTAATTTGTTTTTTTCCAAATTAGCAAGTGTTCACTAAGATTAAAATAAAAAAATTTGTTTTAATTCAAGTTAATCTAGTCACCCCATAAAGTTGAGAGGGGGGAAATACAAATAAAAAGAAAAATGACATACTGGCAAATTTAAGGAATTATTGGCATATTTAAATATATGAATATATAAAACACAATAATAAAAGTTTTAAATATTATTGCCACATGAAGGTGAAAGAAAATATTACACTTATTTAATAGAGGCTCAATGACAAAAGAAAATTAAAGAAAGTTATATAAAATTATGTACATGCTAACATCAGCTAAGTAAATTACAAATTATTTAAATGAAATATTTAATTTATTGTTGAAGGACTAGCTAATAGAATGATATCATTTTAAATTACAGACAGAGTTAAGAGAAATAGTTACAAAATGCTGAACTTAGCAATGTAAACATCATGCAGTGGCTAGAGTTCTTTATCCTAGTAAATAGTAGTGACTCTTGATGATTTCCCCATTCATTGGAATTGGTGAACTAGATCTAGATAGGTTCTGTTGGTCAGGCAGGTAGCATTTTCATTATTCAGTCTTTGATACATTAAAGTTCATGGGTAGTCAGATCCTGGGCAATGAGTGTGGGAAAGAGCATGTTGAACAGAGAGAAATGTGAAAATTTCCACTACTCGTGACACAATGAATTGCTATAATGACATGTGTGGATTATATTTACTATTCTGTTTTATAATTACAAGTCTCTCTTTTGGGATTCAAATCTAGCAGTATTTATACTATTTTCAGTATTTCTTGGAATGCACTTTAGTTGCCAGACATGAGGTACTTTATGCACTTAGTGAACCTGGATTTCGCTGACTGGATGCACCTTTTGTTCAAGTAAGTTTTAAAGACAATGCAATCCTGTTAAGAAATCTTCAAATGATTGTTTTAAAATGTGATCTAAGATTTTAAAACAATTATGAAGTGATAAAATTTCCACTAATGGATTTTTACATTACTCTATAAAATTATCATATGTTTTAGAAGGACTAATGAGTTTCAAGGTAAATTGTCTTAATTACATTTGAGAATATTCCACAAGATTGTGTCAGTCTTTTTTTTTGACCACCAATACTAAAATGTAATTACTAAATGATAAATGCTCCACAAGCCAAACAGAGTTTATGTATATGAATATACTTTTATATTTGACTAAATTATAAATGCTCCACAAGCCAAACAGAGTTTATGTGCATGAATATACCTTTATATTTGACTAAATTAGAAATGCTTTAATTACTAAATGATAAATGCTCCACAAGCCAAACAGAGTTTAGGTATATGAATATACTTTTATATTTGGCTAAATTATAAATGCCTCAATTATCAAATGATAAATGCTCTACAAACCAAGAATTGTTGAGTTCAAATGTCTACCAATCGGTAATAATTAATAAAATGATGAAATGCTGTATAAATCATAAATACTTGACTGCTTCTAAGCTTCTTATAATGTAACAGAGTTTATATGTAAGAATATACTTCTATATTTGGCTAAATTATAAATGCCTCAATTATCAAATGATAAATGCTCTACAAACCAAGAATTGTTGAGTTCAAATGTCTACCAATCGGTAATAATTAATAAAATGATGAAATGCTGTATAAATCATAAATACTTGACTGCTTCTAAGCTTCTTATAATGTAACAGAGTTTATGTGTAAGAATATACTTCTATATTTGGCTAAACTATAAATGCCTCAATTATCAAATGATAAATGCTCTACAAACCAAGAATTGCTGAGTTCAAATGTCTACCAATCGGTAATAATTAATAAAATGATGAAATGCTGTATAAATCATAAATACTTGACTGCTTCTAAGCTTCTTATAATGTAACAGAGTTTATGTATAAGAATATACTTTTATATTTGGCTAAATTATAAATGCCTCAATTATCAAATGATAAATGCTCTACAAACCAAGAATTGCTGAATTTAAATGTTTACCAATCAGTAATAATTCATAAGATAACAAAATGTTATATAAATCATAAATGCTTAACTGCTACCAGGCTTCTTCTCATAAAGGAATACAAAAATGAACTATTGTTGAATTAGAATGTTTCCAAGTTTTTCTCATAAATGGATTCAAAATGAATTATTGTTAAATTAGAATATTTCCAAGCTTCTTCTAATAAATGGATTCAAAATGAACTATTGTTGAATTGACTATTTCCAAGCTTTTTCTCATAATTGAATTTGTAAATGAACTATTGATAAAAAATAAAAGGAACTGCTTCTAACTCTTTTATAAGTAAAATAAAAATGAGTTATCATGTGGATAGAAATGAATTTTGTTAGAAATTGCAAATTAATTGTTATTTAATAATTTTTTTTTGTTACTAAAAATTAAATTGGTTATCCAGTTGTTCAGTTTTGTTTGTTTTATCGCATCACTCACCAATTATAGCACTGGTTCATGAGAATCTCATGCATTCCTGAGCTACGTCTGACATAACTAGACCCAGGCCAGTCAGGTTGTAGTAAGACGGAACTCTAATGGCGCTGTTTGGAAAACCAAACATATAAATGTTTAGATGTTCACAGTCTCTATTGTACTACATCCTCTGATGAGCAGGAAATATTGTTGTAGGAGGCATTAACATCTGCATTAGGAATGTCAATTGATAGTTCCTTCCTACAGCATGCTCATCAGAAAATTGTTACAACTGATGTGATTAAAGGGTTGTATGCGGGTCCGGTTACATTTGGCTTCCAACTGTGAGGCATTATCCAGCTAGCCTAACCATAGGCACCTATTACATTGTCACCTTACTGTGAGGCCTTATCTGGCATAGGCTGGTTAATTTGCCACCCTATTGTGAGGTCCGATCTAGCTAGCCTACTCATAGGCATAAGCAGATCACGATTCTGTGATATGAACAGTGCATATGATGTAGTGATGTAATTTGTTCAGGAAGGTTAAAAAAATAAAAGTTTAAAAGAAAAACAAAACAAAAATGAATGGCATAAAGAATGAAACAGGCATTTCAAAGAAGATGGAGTAAAGTCATGGTGTGGATGGAGAGAGAAGCTTACTGATTCAGAAAACAAAGGAGAAATGGTAAACATGGAGGCTCAAAAAACAGAAGAAATAGCTATGATAGCTCAGATAATAGAAATTATAAAAGCAGACCAAAAGAAAAGAGACAAACAGAGAGAAGAAGATATTAAACAACGAGAAGAAGATATCAAACAAAGAGAAGAATATAACCAAAAATGGGATAAACAAAGAGAAGAAGATAACCGAAAATGGGATAAACAAAGAGAAGAAGATATCAAACAAAGAGAAGGATATAACCAAAAATGGGATAAACAAAGAGAAGAAGATAACCGAAAATGGGATAAACAAAGAGAAGAAGATATCAAACAAAGAGAAGAATATAACCAAAAATGGGATAAACAAAGAGAAGAATATAACAAGCAAGCAATAGAAGCAAACCAAAGAATAGAAAAACGAATTAAAGAAGCATTCAAAAATCAGAATGAAAAGTTAAACCAGTTGATAAAGGAAATAATTCAACCTAAAAAATTGGATGAGGAGGAGACTTTGGAATTTCCAACCAAAGATATTTTAAAGGAATCACAAATTGAATATCCTATTACTGATGAAGCAAAATTTGAGATTGTTAAAAAGGAAGAAATTGAAATTACAAAGAGTGATATTGAAATTGTCAGTCTACCTTCAGGAAAACTTCTGATTGTGGAATGTACCTCTAAAATTGAAAATAAAGAAACAGTATATACAGAAGCTGAGAATGAAATTGTATCAAATACAGTAAAAGAGTTTCAAATGGATGAAAATGAATCTAATAAAGCAAAATTAAAATCTTCTGATCTTCAAGAAGATGAAAAACGTGAAAATGAACATAATCAAAATATAACAAAGGGACTATCCAATATAGAAGAAAATGTTTCAGAAAAATTGTCTGATATATGCTATGAAATAGTAACAAAGATAGAGAAAGGAATCATAAAATGGAAAGAAAAGTGTGTTAGTCCTCAGCCATATATAAAAATTATAAACAAAAGCTTAATAAACTCAAATCAAAAATTGAGTATAGAAAAAAAATATATAAAGACAGTTATTAAAAATATAGTTGCTTACGCAGGAAAAGACACCAAAAAGGAATCTGAAAACTCGGGATTTATCAGTGTGAAAGAAATTAAACAACAAGAAACCTTTGCAAATACCAAAAAAATAATTACTATGGCAGAAGAACCATTTAAAAGGAAACTTTTATGTAAAAATGAAGTACCACCATGGAAGAGGAAAAAGAGAAAATTCACAGATGGTATTCATGGTCCATATCGGACGCGTATAATTAGAAGATCAAACAGTAACAATGATCTCCAAAGAAAATACAGAAGTGAAGAAGCAAGACATCACAGTAATGTTAAACATGATAAATTTTCAACAAAGAGACGATCCAGAAGTATGTCACCTCATAATACAAAAGAGGACTATAGGAGAACTGATCATGATCCTCAGTCTCCCAAACCAGGTTGCAGTTATGATTCAGAATAAAATAGAGATAGCTGATGGGAAAAGTTTGTGAGTGTGGTGTAGTGATGCATGAACTTGTGTTTTTCATGTTGAGATGGTGGATGATTGAGCGGAGCTGCTTGGATGCATTGTGTTATGATGCTCCGAAGTATATGCTCGGCACTATCCCGACCTGGATGTTGTGCTCCAAGAGTAGTCCAGCAGTGCGTATATATAGGTCTCATGTATAGGCCTTGGTCTCATGGATAGGCCAAATGATAGCCCCTAAGACTCACCGAAGCTGAGCAGGGTTGGCTGAGTGCCAAATTGATTTTTTTTTTCTCTGGCTCCTATTCTTGGTTGGATGATACTTCTAGGTACAAGAGAGGTAGTGCTTAAAAATGAGATATTTTCTCGTGACGTCATGAGGCGGTGTGTACTGGTAGTTTGTGCTTGGCCATCTATTTGTCCCAGCATTGGAGGCTATGGTTCATGTATTCACTTTTCCAGCTCATCTTACCTATTCATCAGCATATCTAAAACCAGGCAGTACTGAGAAATAATGTGTATAGTATATGGAATGAAATCATATTTCCAGGCGATTTCATCCCAAAATTTGGTGAGGGGTAATGAAACAGATATTCTGTTCCTCATATAAATATTCAAAAGACCCCCCCCCCATTTAAAAATGTCTAGCGTGATTCAGTCTAATTGGGAACGCAATAAATTTTGATTTGTTTAAAAAAAAATCATATTTTTAATTTTGAGATTGATGAATTTGAATAAAATGTTATATCGTCTTATTTTATTTTTTTTTTATCTGTCTCAATAAAAAAAAAAGAAATTAATTATCCAATCATTAAAAAGAAAGAAAAAAGATACTTGAGTTAAACTGAGGCAGTATTCAAATTAGGCACGTTGTCAGAAGAAAAGAACTTTCGTCTTACACAGAGAAGCAGAACATATTGAATTTTTTTTTTTTAAAAAAAGAAAGTGTATTACTTAATTCTTTTGACAAATTAAAATATAGCTTTAACTAAACGTGAAAATGGAAAAAGAAAACTTTGCTAGAGGAATTATAATGTCAATGGGGTAATTTAGCGGCTTCATTCTCTCCACGCTGTGCCATGACTTTCCATAAATGAAATAACCCGCCTTCTTTTTGAATAAACTGGACTGCAAAACTGGAAGGTAATTTTTATAAAATATTAAAACATATTTATCATACGTTATAAAGTGGAATTATGAAATAATTACATAGAATTTGTTTTATAAAATATTAAAACATCTTTATCATACGTTATAAAGTGAAGTTATGAAATAATTACATAGAATTTGTTTTATAAAATATTAAAACATCTTTATCATACGTTATAAAGTGAAGTTATGAAATAATTACATAGAATTTATTTTGTAAAATATTAGAACATGTTTATCATACGTTATAAAATGAAGTTATGAAATAGTTATACGCAAATTTATTTATAAAAATATTTGAACGTATTTACTATATGGATTAGAAATGCTTTAATTGCAAATGATTACTTCTATCTGGGTAATGTAATTACTAAGTGTATGAATATACTCCTATAATTTGACTAATATGTAGAATATGCCTTTATATTTGACTAAATTATAAATGCTCCACAAGCCAAACAGAGTTCATGTGTATGAATATACCTTTATATTTGATTAAATTGAAATGCTTAATACTAAATGATAAAGCTCCATAAAGAGTTTAGGTATATGAATATACTTTATATTTGGCTAAATTATAAATGCCTCAATTATCAAATGATAAATGCTCTACAAACCAAGAATTGTTGAGTTCAAATGTCTACCAATCGGTAATAATTAATAAAATGATGAAATGCTGTATAAATCATAAATACTTGACTGCTTCTAAGCTTCTTATAATGTAACAGAGTTTATGTGTAAGAATATACTTCTATATTTGGCTAAATTATAAATGCCTCAATTATCAAATGATAAATGCTCTACAAACCAAGAATTGCTGAGTTCAAATGTCTACCAATCGGTAATAATTAATAAAATGATGAAATGCTGTATAAATCATAAATACTTGACTGCTTCTAAGCTTCTTATAATGTAACAGAGTTTATGTGTAAGAATATACTTCTATATTTGGCTAAATTATAAATGCCTCAATTATCAAATGATAAATGCTCTACAAACCAAGAATTGCTGAGTTCAAATGTCTACCAATCGGTAATAATTAATAAAATGATGAAATGCTGTATAAATCATAAATACTTGACTGCTTCTAAGCTTCTTATAATGTAACAGAGTTTATGTATAAGAATATACTTTTATATTTGACTAAATTATAAATGCTTTAATTACCAAATGATGAATACTCCACAAACCAAGAATTGCTGAATTTAAATGTTTACCAATCAGTAATAATTCATAAGATAATGAAATGTTATATAAATCATAAATGCTTAACTGCTACCAGGCTTCTTCTCATAAAGGAATACAAAAATGAACTATTGTTGAATTAGAATGTTTCCAAGTTTCTTCTCATAAATGAATTCAAAATGAATTATTGTTGAATTAGAATATTTCCAAGCTTCTTCTCATAAATGAATTCAAAATGAACTATTGTTGAATTAGAACGTTTCCAAGCTTCTTCTAATAAATGGATTCAAAATGAACTATTATTGAATTGACTATTTCCAAGCTTTTTCTCATAATTGAATTTGTAAATGAACTATTGATAAAAAAAAAGGAACTGCTTCTAACTCTTTTATAAGTAAAATAAAAATGAGTTATCATGTGGATAGAAATGAATTTTGTTAGAAATTGCAAATTAATTGTTATTTAATAAATTTTTTTGTTACTAAAAATTAAATTGGTTATCCAGTTGTTCAGTTTTGTTTGTTTTATCGCATCACTCACCAATTATAGCACTGGTTCATGAGAATCTCATGCATTCCTGAGCTACGTCTGACATAACTAGACCCAGGCCAGTCAGGTTGTAGTAAGACGGAACTCTAATGGCGCTGTTTGGAAAACCAAACATATAAATGTTTAGATGTTCACAGTCTCTATTGTACTACATCCTCTGATGAGCAGGAAATATTGTTGTAGGAGGCATTAACATCTGCATTAGGAATGTCAATTGATAGTTCCTTCCTACAGCATGCTCATCAGAAAATTGTTACAACTGATGTGATTAAAGGGTTGTACGCGGGTCCGGTTACAATATATATATATATATATATATCTACATCAGTTATTGTTTAAATAGTTAAGCAAAAAAAATATGTATTAACTTGTTAATGGAGTTCCCTGGTCTAATCCAGTGCCGGCTTCAAGTCGCTTGAATTCCATCATTTTTAATGCTACTGTACTTTTTAAAGGGTAAAAAAAGTTCCATAAGATTCTGCCCTCTTTTAAATTATTTTACAAGTAAAAAATCAATAATATTCAAATTTTACATCAACAATGGAAGAGGGTAGTTCGTTCTTAATGCTGGTAGGTTGTTAACTGTAGAGGACAAAGAAAACCACTTGTCAATAATTTTTACCACTACGATTTCTTTTGTTTCATTTCAAAAGTGATAAATGAATGTTTTAGACCATTTTAAAAGTATTTTATGACATATTATAAATTATTTTGATAAAATATGCTAAAAATAAAATTATTATAGAAAAATAGTTAGATTTTAATTAAAATTGTTTACTTTTTCACAAATAAAATTGAGAAAGAATTCACTGATGTCAGAAACAGTTTTTAGTTGGTCACTAACATTCATTTTAGATTCATTTTAGATTTGCTGCTATCGAATATTTTTATAATTATAAATAAAAATTTATTTTTGAAAAAACTTTTGCTCACTTTCATAACCTGACAAATTATTAATATACTTTTTACAAAAGAAACTAAAGTGAATATAATATTAAACGGTGAATATATATATTTATGGCTGAGTTTGTAAATTGACCAATTAAAAGTTTAGAGTTTTACCTCACTTGGCCAATAAAATTAATTGTCACCATAGGGGTTAATAAATATGTATATATGCATAAGGATGGAGTTTGAATATGGTTTGGTGGTGGGAGATTCTGAGTGGCCTGTGAAGTTTGATCTAAGTATCAGATCAACTGCTTCAATATATTGCAATGATCCGGAGAATGTACTTAACGTAATCTGCACTACAGGGCACCATATAGGCATTTGAACATAGAAAAATTTATAAAGTAGGCAGATACATAAGTAAAAAAAAATAATAATTTTTTTTTCTTATTTAAATATTTTGATTCCGGTCATTAGCCCATGTCACTAGCTCAGTGGAATTGCAGAGATTTAATAATATAAGAGTATATATATAAAAAAGAATAAAATAAGCCACTCCCAGTAATTAACATACAAACATTTATTTATGCACATATATATAAGATTTAAAATTATTTTAGTATTAGTTTTACATTTTAACATTTAACATTATTTTTAACTTTACCTTAGATTTTAATTTACATTTTAATTTCTATTATATTATAAGTTTACATTTTAATTAAGTTCGCACAGATGGGATTATAAAAGCTTGTTTTAATATGTTGCTATAGATCGGTTACATAGATTTCAACGGTCAAAAACATTTCAAAGTAAACATAAACGATCAAAATATAAAATCATTGATACTGACAATTGCAGAGGGAAATTTATAAGTAACCCAATAGTATTCACCATAAGATACTTGCATTGTCACCAATGACTTAAAAGACATCCGAATAAATACATTTTAGATACTCACCATAAGGTATCATTATTTATCGAATGTCTATATATTTTGATCAAATAAGAAAACCCAAAACATACTTAACCGATAACCAATCCATGCAAGCGTCTATAAACAACTTAAATTTAATGCATTTTTATTTAGGGTAGAGTATGAATAGACTACATAGATTTGCATTTGAAAATAAAATATTCTATCCCTATTTAATCTTAGGCTAAAATTCGCAGTCAAACTGGCATCAATTCATCTGATACATCAATGTATTCAATGTAATACGGAATATGGCAGCACCATAAAAATTAAGAGAAGACATTGACTCTCATCAGATAGGAATATTACTTCTATCTAATGAGAAGAACAATAAAAAAAAAACTCCGTAGAAAGAAACTGCATTCTCCATCTTATAATTCCTTTCATAGGCAAACGGGTGACAGTGGCGTATATATAAACGATTCTGCCAGTAGCAAATCTCCGACTACATCTACTAACTACATCAATGTATCCAATCCATTGACCCAATTTAACAATGAAACAAATAACCCAAGATTACTCTCCCCTAATATAACTTTACAAATCTATACAGCCATTCACGCCCGACTTAAGTTTAACATTTATATAATTTACCTTAACGGAAAACAGAAATCATAATAAAGCTTAAAGAACAAAATTAAATAAATAGAAATGATTTTTAACAAATAAATAAAAAAATACATCAAATAATATTTTAACTACTTTAGTCAGATAGGAAACTAATTCAATTATTTTAAATACGAAAAGTTTTTAATTTAATGTTCATTAATTGTAAAGTTCTTACGGTTTTAAGCAGTTCATCTTTATCTGTCATTTGTAAGTTTGAACGGGAATTCCCACACCATCCTGAAGATATTGGTATACATTTATCCGATGTTTTATTTATTCATTCGGAGGTTTTTTAATTTAGTTGGTCCTCAATGTAGAAAACGATAGTTCATTTCTCTTTCTTTCTTTGGCAAAACTGAAGGGATTGAATCGTGCGTTTCTTCCATCCCTTCTCCCACACCTCCGCACTAACACCTATCTGTCACATCGTAATCATCATAATCACTAACTAATAATTTCCAAACTTGTCCTTTTATATTACTTTGAAAGATTGACTTAACATTACATCATCGATGTGATGATCCTTTTCGTTGAGGTCCGATTTCCCAATGGATTTATTTCATTTGCTAAAAGTTTCTATTGTTTTCCTATCTGACCAATGTTTTTACATTTAAATGCCCAAGGCTGGTTTACATTTGACTAATTAAATTTATCATTTCCATTTCTGATTAATTAACCTGTTTTCCAAATCAAAGATATATTTAAAGATAAATTTAAAGATATAATTTTATCTCCAAATCTTTTTAAAATTTAGTTTTAAAATACTTTTTCTTTAATAAAGTTTTATTTTAATAATTTTTCACTATCTGTGCGATTTAATATATACGAGTTTAAGATGATATTTAATTTCAATTTTTAATTCTTAAAGAAAATTTTTAAATGCGAACTTTTTAATTTACTTTCATGTTTAATAAATAAAAAAAAAACAATGTAACGAACGTCTGTGCTCGTTACAATATATATATATATATATATATAAAATCAATCACATATCACATGACCTATATAGCTTGCATTACCAATATGTACTATATAAAGAGCCTGCTAATAGCTCTAAACAAGCCTATTTATTTTATTTTTATGATAAATGCTACAAGAAAAAATACCTGAAGCCTTTATCTATGATGGTTCCCATCCTCAAACTGGTTTAGAGCTATGGCTCTCATCAGTGAGGAGCTAGAACATTAGATTCAAAATAGTAACTCAAGCCAAGCATTTATCTAATTCTTAAATGTTAAGAAAAAGATCTAAATCTTCAGACACCTACATGTCTTCAAATTCAGCTTGAAACTGGTCTAGGGATTGGTACCATAAAATAGATAAAGGCTTCAAGTACTTTCTCTTGTAGCATTTATCATAAAAATAAAATAATATGCTTGTTTAGAGCTATTAGCATGCTCTTTATATATTACATATTGGTAATGCAAGCTATATAGGTTATGTGACATGTGACTGATTTTTACTAATATTATAATTGTGCTATTAGGGTTTTGGCTATATTAAATTACTAAGTCTACTAATATATGGGATCACTGAATTTAGTTTAGGCCCATATAGTTTCTTTAGTTAAAGAGTTGAATTTGAAGACATAGGTATCTGAAGATTTAGATCTTTTTCTTAATATTTAAGAATTACATAATGCTTGGCTTGAGTTAGTATTTTGAATCTAAGGTCCTAGTTCTTCACTGATGAGATCCATAGCTCGAAACCAGTCTGGGGATGGGGACCATCATAGATAATGAAACAGTAAGATTTGCTTTACAGATCTTCATTTCACCTTTTCTTACATCTTTCCTACCCTCATACCTTAGTTTAACCCCAGTGCAGTGTATCATAGTGTGTCTGCAATGTGCTTATATACTGAAAATCATGCCCCATTTTAAACCATGAGTACAATGCTCATGTTATATATATTTGTGTTCTAATTCCCAGTATAAATAAATAGTGTAAATTATGTGTATGTACACGTAAAAAATATTTGTTTAAAAAGTAGGTTATATATGTCATAATTGCACACACACTGTGGTATATTTATTTTCAAAACCTTACGTAAATTAATAACTTGTTATTTAAAATTATTTCAGTTTGGATCTATTTATAAAAAAGAGAAATTGCATTTGTAATATTTGTTTTAAATTAATAAGGTAATATTTCTCAGTAAATAGATTTCGACATTTAAAATTAAAAGAAAAATAATTTTGTTTTTGATTTTAAAATCACACCACATATTTTCTGTTTAAAATAAATGAGGGTTGGTAAAAAACAATAGCTTAATTAATATGTTCTAGGAGCTTATCTAGAACATACAGCAGATGTCCACTTAAGGTAGTTTTTTTTAATTAGCAAAAGTTTTTTTTTTTTTAAATCAAAGTTTTAATCCAAATGTCTACAGGATAATTAACAGTAGAAATTTAATTAAAATCTTGTTGAATTCCTTTGGACATTCAGATAGACTTGAGAGCATTGATAAGGTAGCAAATTTTGGTGTATTTTGTAATGCTCCAGGGCAAGTTCTGTTGTACAGTTCTGCTACATATAGAAGGGTTTTCTTTTGTTCTAGTCATTCTGATTTTATTCTGATTATTTTAATTGATTCTGATTTTTGGAGGCATTCTGTTTCATTCTGACCATTCAGTATTTGATTTTCTGATATTATGCTATTACTATTATTAGTTTGCCAGTAGCCTGCAAATTTAAATATTTGAAGCCAAGTTTTCTCCTTCAAGTAGACTTTACTGTCTTCTAAAATATGGCCTTTAAAGTTCTGAAATCACAGGATGATCAAGTAGAGCCAGCAAGAGGTCTATTTTCCTTTTGGAAGTGGCCATCCACTGCACATCAATGCCATCTGATGCCTTCACATAAGAAACCCTAAAACTGCTACCACTGCTAAAATGTGAACTGTAACCAGAATTTGCTGCCAAGACTCAAGTTGGAAATATTTTCCACCTGAAATTACCTGCAAATGCTTACTTCTGACATGATAACCCAAAAGTAACCCAAGAGCTTTTGTGATCATATATTCCTATTACTAAGCTAGAGCTAATTCAATTGTTTCTATTTTACTTTACCTTATAATTCTGTTTTCTTTCTTTAAATGCTGTAATTTAATTAGTATTTCTATCTCTATACTTGGGTTAATATTTTGTATTTTAATCTGTTTTTCTTTTATTATGATAGTGTGCCAGTATAGCCATCGATCGAGTGAATTACTCCCTTTCATTTAAATCAAGATGCCACCATTAAGGCATTTAAATTATAAATTTTGTCCCTTTTATTATCTCGTTGAATCGCTTGTTCGAGGGCTATCTTACTATTATTCAAATATTTAATAATTTTGCTGTTAAAACTCCACATGTTTATTGGTTTTAACATAATATGAGAATATGTGCGAGGTTAATGAGTAAATATTTAACAAATGCATGATTGCATAATTAATTTAAGCTTTCTTTGAAAACCCAACAATCATGCATTCTCCCACTTTAAAATGTTTACTGTTTTGATTATTTTCCAAAGTGTATAAATTTGAGGTCGAGAATGAATGGATTTTCTTAAAATAAATATTTGAGGAATTGATTAGGCATTTTCTTAAACTAAATGAATTCTTTTAAAATATTTTATATACTTTATTTGAGTGTTGCTAGAAGGTGTATTGGGTGTCTGAGATCGCTTTGCTCCTCCTAAGGGCTTCAAACAGCTAAGACCATTTCCCCTTCACTTTCTGCAGTTCCCAGGCAGAGTGTGTACTTGAAATTGTTACACCTGGAAATTCTATCCAGTCATCACCCAGTCACTAAGATTTGAATGAGTCTGGACTTCGGCTGCCTGTGACACCACTTCCTATGGATTTAGGGCAAAACACCTTCCCATATTTTCTTCATTTTTTTTATATAATTATTTATTTGCAAAGTTCCAGCGGTTTAAACATACCACACCCTCCATTCTTATAGAAACTCCTCACTAGCAGCACTGACCTCCCAATGCAATTTAATTATTTCAATGTAAAATAAATGCCTTAATCACATCCCCACCTTATAGCTTAACAAGAATTAGCCTGTTCTATTCTTGAATTCAAGAAGTATTATATTAAACTTTAATGTTGCCAAATGTTTTATTCAACTATTTCTGATTTACTCAAAGCACCTTGCATATCTTCACTAACTCTCTTAGGCACATTATCATAATATTATATTAGCCCGAGGTATAGAGAATGATTAATCACCTGTAAATGTAAATTGTCATTAATATTGTTTTAAAGACAGTCTTAATAAACATCACTGTCTAACATATGAAGACAGTGGGCATATTATATATATATTTTGATATTTTAATAAATCTTTTAAAACTACTTACTTTTGATTCTTTATTTTCTTGATCCATATCACTGTCTAGATCTTTTATACATCTCTTTTGTGCCATCCATAGATGTTTAGTTAGCAAACCCAAGCATATATTATAGTATAGAGTTTCTTTGTTTCTCCCTGATCAACAGGCACTGGTAAAGGGGATATATTATTAGTAGCATCAGATGTGTTATCATGTAGGTGGTGCTGTGTAATTTAGACTTTAGATTTTAACCTAGGATATCTAGAAGGCAACTCCTCCTAGAGTGTTCAGTTTCATGTTTGAGGTTTAATTTCTGCAGTGTGTTAGCGAGATAGATGGAATTTGATCATTACAATAAAGGCTTCAGGTAGCTTGTTTGGAGCTATTAGCAGGCTCTTTATATATTCATTAGCTGCTTAATATATTAACTAAAAGAACATAAGTTTATAGCTCCTCACTTTAGAACTTTCTGTGAGTAGTTTAACATATGAATATGTTATGTAAGTACACAAAAAATATGTAATCAATGATAAATGTCCTCATAACATGGTAAAATACAATTATTTATCACCAACAGCTTATTAATCAGTTATTTGGCAATTACCACTGGGTTCATAATAATAACACAGTTTCAAACTATCTTTTCAACCTTCTTAAATTATCTATCAGTAACCTAAATTAGATAATAAGAGACAAAATTTAAAATGATCATTCAAGAAATGCCTTTAATATTGAATTACTATAGTTAAAAATTTTAACACCATTACTATAAGAATATTAAACTACTGTGTTCTATAAATTAATTTTTTTATTAGTGATGATGAAAACAATAAATAGCTTGAGAAATGCACACATATGGAGTCATTTCTTTTATTCTTAACTTTATGGTATATTTTTTATCAACCTAACTTTGAAGGAATACATTTAAAATGTCCAAATTCATATGTAATGTACATAAATATAAAAAATACAACAAATCCTTATGAAATTATTTCAGGGTCAGTAATTTTAATAATTTGCATATAATTTACATATATTATAAATATCAAAGTCAAAATAATTTTAATGAAGGTGAAATAGTTTTGCTATACAAAATGATTTAAACTTTAATATATTGTGAAGCCTTATTATAGACTAAACTATTCTAATACCAAATGAGTTCCAAATATTATTGTATTTAAGAAATCCCTAATATTTTTTTATAAAACAATATTAAACAATCTATTCCAGTCATTGTGATGATTAAATGATTTTTATTTATTAAATGTTCAATGCTAAAAGCATTCTTTCAATAAATTTGTTAGTCAAAATCATTTAATTTCTATAATATATATCATGTGCAATATATAATTTTGTTTTATAAGATGCAATTTTTTTATATAAAATATATAATGCTGTAAAAATTTTCATTAAACCATACAAGTAATTTTGGAAAGTCTCATGTTTACAAAAATGTGTACTCCACAGAAGAAATTATGTTGAGGATATTGATCGTTATAATAGTTATATAGAAAGGTCATTATTAAAATACCGAAAAATAAAAACATACAAATTATATATTAAATTATTAATAAAATATTTTATACTATTTTAGATATTTTTTACAATTCTTATTTTATTATTGTAGTTGTTTTTTTATAGTTTCAATTGTTCAAGAAGTTATCTTCAGAATTTCAAACATTGTTTAAGATAATGTTAAAGACGTAGACTAACTAAAACATATCTAATCTATCAAAGGGATTATTAGATAGTTCAAACTGCAAGAAAAATAACATTAAATAGCATTTGAATTTTTTAAATGCAAAAAAAAATGTATATTTGATTACATATAAAAACAGGGTTAATAGATCTTTTTTGTATATAATCTCTGAGTAATCTTATTTTGGTAAAGGTTGAAATCCTCTTTTGCAAAGATTTTATCTTATATTTTAATTATAAATAATATGTTTGTTTAAAAAACAATAGTAAATATTTATTAAAAATAATTAAGAACTTTATTAATTGTGTGATGTATGATTTTTGCCTTTTTAGTCATTTACAACACAAACGTTTTAAATAAAAATCTTAAATATATTCATATTTTTTTTAAAAAAAATTGATTATTTTTTCAAAAATATAAACTTATTTCAAATATATGCACGTACATACTTTAAATATTTAAAGTACTACAGTAATTTATTTTATTAATATTCTGCCTTTATTTAAAATATTGCTAAAATTTTTAAAAATGTTATTTGTGAAAAATCATAAAAAGATAAAATCACTAAAATCAATAATGTTGTTTCTTTTTTGACATAAAGTATATTTTATTGATTTTTTACTTTGAGTTTTGATTAGTTTATTGCGTCAATATATTGAAAGTTTTTTTTTTCTTTTTTTTCCTGTACTTAAATTTTATTTATTTTTAATATTGACTTAATGCCGTAATTTTTGCTGGAACAGTAATTTTAGAAATGTCATAAATGTGTATTTACCCACACATGTAAGTCTAAACACATGCATACGCGCGCACAAATATACATTATTACAATTTTTAATTTATTGTTATTTCACTGTAGAGAAAAAATATCTCTTCAAGTTTAATTTAGTTTATCAATCCCATGTTTTCTTCACCTCATTTCTGAAAACATTTTTACTTGCCTTATAATCTTAGCTTCAGTTATTGAAATATTGTACATTGTTTCACAATATAATTCATACTAATAATTTTTTAATAAGAACAATTCTTTCTTCTTAATCTATATTTTCCTATATTTTATTGTATGCCTTATAGTAGTTGTAAAGTTCTTTTGCTAAAAATTACCTTACATTTTTTTAGTAAACAACCAGAAAACACATTTATTAAAAAACATTTGTTTTTTCATGAACATAGATATAAGATTTGAAATACATGCATTCTTTATATACCTGGAGCTTAATTGTAAATATAGGGGATTTGAACAAAGTCTGTGTTTAAATCCCCTATATTTAGAATTAAGATCCAGGTGTATAAATAATGCCTGTATTTCAAATCTTACACATTAAGCCTGCATCCAGCCTATCCCTTTGTATGTATTTAAAATGAGGGATCAGAGTGACTTGAGGTCAACATGGGCATGGCAATAATATTTGCATCAGCATGGGATTTGTGCTTTCCATCATCATATTTTCAATGGTATGGATGGCTGAAGAGCTAGAGGTTGGAGTAGATTGAAGCCTGTCCATTAAAGTATGTATATTTTCTATCTTAATATAAACTTAGCATTGATTATATATGTGTGGTGAAGATGATAATCTGGACCAACTGATGCATGCTGGTTCAGGATGAAATACATATATTGATAATTATTTATCTTTTCTATATGTGTCTGGTCTTATGTATTAGTGGTATGAGATAGTGTGGATAGTTGAAGAGTGCTTGAAAGTCTGCGTTCAAATCCCTTATATGAATATAGATATATAATTTTTAAATATTAAATTATTTCCACCAAAAGTATTCCAAACAAATTTAATTTCATAATTAACTTTAATAATTATTTTTTCCATATGTTTAGGTAATTTCATTAAAGTTGTTATTCGTTTATTTTTATTAATATCAATTTTTGCATTTCTTGAAAAAGCAATTGGATAATACTTTTTAATATTTATCTTTAATCTTATTTTCTGATTTTCACATAATTGTTTAATCTGCAGCAGTTTTCCAAGTGCTAAAGCATTACTTGCGAAAGCAACAATATTAGCTGGAAAATCTAGATGACTTTTGTAATTTCTATTAATATTGTATTAGTCATTCATTTTGAAACTATTTCTGGTAAAAGTAGTCTAGAAACTCGCACTGTTGTAAACTTTGTCAATGTGATGTTTTTGTGATTATGAAGTACTCATTAACTGAAGTATTTTATAAATATTCTTCTGAATGTGACAATATATATTTAATGGTTGCAGAAAAAAGCTTTTTGATAACTGAAAGAAGATCCCTTGATTCATCTTTGAAGCCTTAAAAGAATCCAGAAGAAAAAAATTCCTAATATACACTCCATGTATAACTGCCATTTCAATTGTTATTACTACATAATTATTCATATAATATAAACACATGAATGGGCTGCTCAAAACTTGCATCAGCCAGCTTGGTGAGTTTATTAAATTTGTATCTCTATGTTTAAATCAAAAAAATGCATAATCTTTTGTCTCAGTTGCCTGATAGTTCTTAACTAAAATATCAGTTGAATTTTCTTAAAACCAGAATAAATGTGAATATAATAAATATCTACAATCATGACAAAAACTAAATTCCAGTCCTTATTCCCAGGAGACTTAAAATTACAAGTCGATGCAGCAGCAGAGGAGCTAAGAATGCCCTCATTGTGAATAAAAGCTTTCCTATGATGATGACCTTTTATTGATATACCTAGAACTGCAGATAATTTTTAAAATAAGAAATATTATATGAATTGGAAGATCTGTCAAATATTAAATGGGAGACATCATTGAATCTATAATGTCATTCAAAAATAACCTCTCATACAGAACCTACAGCAACAGGTCATTTTCAAATAAAGAAAGATTGCAAGACTATACTACAAAGGCACAAATATTGAAAACACAAATATATAATGATTCATTATAAATAAAAAAAATGAAAAACAACACTGTGGAGAATGATGGTACATCAGGCAAAGTGCCTAGAATAGTTACTCAACTCAATGATAGATACCAAATGCAAATAATTCAAGTTTATGCCCAACAAATTCTTATTGTATAAAGAAATATAGGATTTTTATATAGATATATAAAATGCTTTTGATCAAGTCATCTTTTGAGACACATTAATGCTAAATTTGATAAATGATTGAAAAATAAATTGCTATAGATAAATGTAGTTATGGTGATAGAAATGAAGAAGTTAAAGACTTGTTGGTGAATTTAGAGGAAATAAAACTGTAGATTTTTCTTTGAGACAAATGCTAAATGAAAAAGTGTGTGGAAGCATCTAATAAATGTAAACAAAATTAGATTATATTTTGACTAATAAATGAGTTGTAAGATATATGTTAATGCAAAACTAGAGAAATAAAAGTTATTAATAAAAACAGTATTTACAATTGATATTTCTAATCATCAGAAATATTGAATGAATTTAATTAGATTTAAAACATGAATATATTTTGAATATGGTTCAGCTTAGAATAAAATTAATAAGATAACTTTGATACACTATTAACAAATGCAACAAAATCCATAGTTAATACAGAAAAGTAGCAATTTGTTAGTAAATTTTTCATTGAGGCAAAACAATAATAGATTAAAAATAGAAGTTAATAATGATATAAAAAAGTAATAAAAGATAATAAAATCTCAAAAATATAAATCACTATCTTGGTATTGTTAGAAAATTTATAATGCAATAAGAAGAAAAGATGGAACCATTAATAAAAAAAGAGATGATACCATGAAATGTGTTGAAGAGATCTATAAATAATTATATAGTAATGGAGACAAGAGAACAATGTATCTCTTACAATTACTACATTATCTGAATTGGTCAGCATTTCAACTTATGTTAGACATGCAATTAAATCTATAAAGAAAGGAAAAGCTTCAGAAAATGATCGGATTTTAATTAATATTTGAAAAAAAAGTAGCTATAGAAATAGAAAACTTATCAGTAAAGTTATATACCAAATGCCTAAATGATAGAGGTATATGATATTATTGAAAGAATACAATAATAGTCAATAAAAATTAAAGTCATATATCACATGACACAACTTTTTAAGCTTGTAGATATAAGCTTGTGATACATTTATAATCTTTTGTTTTAAGTGATAAGCAATGTTGTATTGCTAAGGCTATTAATATATGGTTTGATTGAAGATCTTTCAGCCCCATATAGCTATTTGAGTTGGATAGCTGGGTTTGAAGACATGTAGGTGTCTAAAAATTTCAGATTTTCCATTTAATAGATAAGTTTTAGATAAATGCTGGCTTTGAGTTGGTATTTTTAGATCTAGTATCTGAAACTACCTAGTGCCTCACTGAGGAGTGCCAAAGTGTGAAGCCATTGGTCTGAGGTTGAGGTGTGGTTTCTAGATAGAGATTTTTAAATGTTTTCTCTTGCTTGCATTTATCAATAAAGCTTGTTATAGCAATTAGCACAGCTCATTATTTTTTAATACAATAATAGTATTTATATTTAAGAAATATGGTAAGGAAGATATAAAAATTACAGGTTTCTCAGTTTTTTATCAGTTTATACCAAAATTTTCTAATATAATTTTATAACTTATTTATTGTGAACTTTGGATTTTTATCAACCTAAAAAACATGCTGAAATTAAAATTGATTTTAGCATAGTGGATTACATTCAAGTATTGATAGAAGTTATAGAAAGAACCAAAATGAATATGAGTCGTCATTATGCTTTGGATTTGTAAATTATAAAACTGCATTATAGCTCCTTACTTGTTAAAAAACTTATCAAAATTATGCTGACACATAATTCAAAAAATGTATAGAATGAAATCTGAGAAGAAAAAAAATTCTACAAGGGAGGATAGACTTGCTAGTAGAATTGTTAAAATTAAACAGATTATTTTATTTTAATAATTGTATCTATACTTTACTAAGTGCACAGAAAGTATATGTAAATACTTAAACAGGCTTTAACCTGTAATGAATACAACTTAAAATTTTTAATAGTCAAGCAATATTATTTTTGATAGAGGGACCTCACAGACCCTGACACAAGATAGTGACTTTTATAAAGATAGGAGTGGCCATTTTATCTTTAACTTAAATTTCTACTTATATAGGCCAATCTGAAGCATCTTGATTTGAGAACATAAAGTTGTTGTTTATAGATTTTCCAATATTAAAATCACAACATTAACTTGCTATAAATCACAAGATTTTGTGAAGGTTAATTAGTAAAGAAATAGTGGACTTAAACAGTGAAGAGAAAAAGAACTTCATGCTCCCAAATCAGGATGCTTCAGATTGGCCTATATAAGTAGAAATTTAGGTTAAAGATAAGATGGCCACTCTTATCTTTATAAAAGTGGCTATTTTGTTTCATGGTTTGTTAGATTCCTCCATCTGAAAAAAAATACTGTTTGACTATTAAAGATTTTAATGCACATTCATTACAAATTAAAGCCTTTTTAAGTATTTAACAATAATTATAACTTGAATGTTCATTTACATCTGATACAAAACAATGTGAGAAGAATAAAAGATATATGAACATTTTTAAAATGATCCATTGATAAGAATTGAAAATCTAATGTTTTATAAAATTAACAATGATACAAAAAATATAACTGAGAATTTCCAATAAACTTTATAGAAAAAAATAAAAATCTTAAACTGAAAAATAACATCTTAGTGTTGGGTGAAAAGTTGTTTGAGCCATAAAAAGAAAAAAATACAGCTATTATTGAAAATTGAGATAATTTCATGAAATGTGTGAAAGAGTTCTACAAAGAACTGTATAGAAATAAAATATTATCCTCTACAAGTCTTACATCTCTTTGAATTAACAAGTACTTTAAATTAAGAGGTAAGACATACATGAAGAAGATAAAAAAACTCTAGGAAATGATGGTTTTTATGTGAGAAGTAGACCCTTTTTACATAAAAGGATTACAAATATTCTGACAAAGTGTAATATTGATTGTTTCACTTATAATTCATATCACAGTGTTGAAGTAGTTCAGAAAAAAAAGTTCTGCAGATGTTAAAATATATTATCACAAAATATCAAATTAACAGAAAAATGAACCAATATCTTCTATATGTGGATGTATTTGTGGTTCAAACTGGTTTATAAAGTAGTTTCTTTAAATTATTTTTAAGATGGAATAACCTTTCTCATTTATTAATGGTTATTGCTAATGATTAGAATAGAAAAAATTTAGGAATGATGTAATTATTATACATATTTTAAAAGAAGTAAGTAAAAATATATAGACATTTTTGAAAAACCTACATATATTAGATAACAAAAATAATGAAAATTGATATTAATAAAAAATAAAAAGGATTAAAAATTGTAAACCTAATTGGTGTTCTATAAGTTCTCTGTAAGAATTTTCATTAAGATTACTACAAATTGTTGGCAGAGTACATTACATTTAATGTAACTAAAAAACATACTAATTAGAATGTACTTATAACACGCCATAATATATCTAATTTCTCAATCAGCATGAGTTACGATTTTTATTGGATTTATATATAGATAATGAAAAATATTTAATTTTATTAGTATTGAGATTAAAGCTTTAAGGCAACAAGCTGTAGTAGTGACTCTAAGAAAATTAGTGATGAGGATCAAGAAAATTAGGGATTTTTTTTATTTAATTCTCTATTATTTTAACTTTCTCAAATGATTATTTTAGTAGAAAAAATATAAACTAACCCAAAAATAGAAATCAATAAAGTAATTTTTAGTTCAGTAACAAGATATGTTACTTTGAAAAAAAAATCTTAATTTTAAATATTACACAAGGCTGTTATGAATCTATTAAATTTAACATCCCTCTAATCTGACTTATGTTCTCTAACACATTGATGATAGTAAATTACAGTATAAGCATCTACGAATAATAAAAATTTATATAAATAAGTTAGAGAGATGATTTTTTTAATTTATCTTTCATTCTATTACTTTACTATGACATGTATATTTTTAATAATAGATGTTTTTTTTTTTTAATTTTTATATTCCTTTTTTTTCTTTCCTTCAAATATATATATATATATGTGTGTGTGTGTGTGTATGTGTGTGTAAAATACAATACCCATTATAAAATATATATATAAATATGGCCATACACAGCTTATGGAAATATACATAACATTAAATTTTAAAAAAAAATTGAAATTCAGTTAAAGCTGTCGAGCATTATCACATAATCGAAAGCGCTACAAAAGAATTTAAACTATAATATTGCATTTACCGTTAATTTTTTTACATATTTATATATATACATCTATATTTCAAATATCTATCTTTTTTGAATATACTTATTTCATTTATATTTGAATACTCAATGAATTTTAGATACCTCAATATGTGCTGGTTTGCTGTGAACAATCAAGTATTATACATAAATAAAGAAACATTTACATTATAGAAAATATAATCAATTTGATGTTAGATGCTACCCTCTAGAGTGTCATTATGTTCACAGTATACATTGCCAATGCACAGATATAAACTCATGACTTCTAGAATTAGATGTTTGTATAATACTTCCTTCTGATTGGATGTTTCTGTACACTATGTTGCATGTTATTTCATTAATATATTTTCATAATGATCAGACATTGGACCATATCTCCAGGTTAATAAAGTCTAAATATATTTATAATTTATATTAACACATATCTAAAATGATACTTAAATAATTATAACTTTAATAATAATAATTAATAATACATTATATATAATAAATATCTTAATTAATAGTCACTCTTTTATATTATTATAATGCTTTTTTTACTGAATAATTCATTGAATTTTGGTTGCAAATAACTTAGGGCTTGTTATTAACTAATCTCTAGAATTTAGAAATGAATGCTAAAATTAATTCATTATTGATATTGTATTTACAAATTTATACCAAATCGTTTACTTTGAATGGAAAAAAAAAGATTAAAACTCACTGCTATAATTATAAAAGTGAGTTTTAATCATTTAATTTTTTTTTAAATTTACATAATTTTTGCTAATGTACTTCACACTATATGTTTTTGTTAAACAATTACTGATATTAATATGAATGTAATTGCAAGAAATTCAAGTCATATATCATGTGATTTAATTTAATAAGCTTGTATAACAAATGTTATACAATGAGCATGCCAATAGCTCTTAAACAGGGTTTTCAGACCGTTTTCTAGCTCTGGCTTTCATCATATGATATATGACTTAATTTTCTTGCAATTATTGTTATTGCTATTAAGGCTTTGGCAATTTTATATTGCTAAAGTTATTAATATATGGTGTATATGAACTTACTTCAGTCTCATGTGGTTATTTATGTTAGATAACTGGATTTGAAGACATATGGATATCTGAAAATTTCATATTTTCTACTTAATAGTTAAACATTAGATAAAGTACTAGGCTTGACCTGGCATTTTAAATCTAATGCTTGAATATACTGGTGCCCCACTGAATGAAAGCTAGAGTTAGAAATTAGTCTGTGGATAGGGATGTTCTGAAAAGCTTGTTAAGAACTATCGGCATGCTCATTATATAATATGAATGTAATATTTTTATATAAAATATCAATTTTATATAAAAAGAAATGGGACAAACAGTAAGTAAAAAGTATTTAAAAATATTAAAATATGCCTAATATGACATGGAAATATTCAAATGATCAAAATGACAATATTCTTATGCAAACAATGTGGAAAATGATTATAGCACTATCATCCTTTGCATAATTTAATATCTCTTATACAAAACTATTGTTATTGTTTTAAAACTATTGTTCAAAATATGTTGTTTGGCTATAGTACTTAAAATATATCTTGAAATACAGAGAACATTTAAGTCTCACTATCATTTTAATATCCAATAATGGAAAAATATTTACTTTTCTAGCCTCGACAATAATTTTTCTATGACAATATTTAATAATATAATAATATGAAATAAAAATGAATTGTCCAACATCTCAGAGTCTGTAAATATAATAATGTAATACATAAACAATTGTTTAGTTTCCTTTTTTTTTCTGATCACTACTTTATAAAATTATATTAGTAAATAAAGATAATTGGCTAATATATCAGTGTTTCATTTTCTGATCTATAATTTGTGGAATACCTTTTTTTTTCAAAAAAGAAAAAAAAACATATGAGACCATACTGAAAGGATTAATGTTGATGAATACTTAACATATTAAGCAGGGTAAGGTAATTCTTTATTTTAAAACAAGCCCATGTAATTAATGAATAAATTATGCAACCATGTGAGAATATTCAAATTAAATAATATTCTCAAGATAAAAATCAAACTGTAATATATATTTATATTCATATTTAATGAACTAAATAAATGACATGTAATAATAAAGCTAATAATTAACATCACTTACCTATTTATTTGATTGCAAAATATTGCAATTAATTTACAAACCTTTATACACATATATAAAATCTATATGGCTGATTTATATTCAAATCTACTTAATTATTTTAGGGGATTTGAACTCAGACTTTCACACGAGCTGCAACTCTCCATGCCATCTTATATTGGGTCAGCAATATGAGATGGCATGGATAGTTGCAGCTCATGTGAAAGTCTGAGTTTGAATACCTTATATATTACATTATAAATATGCAGGTGTGGGTAAGCCTGTACAGTGTATTAAATTAATTACTTTAGATACATTTCTTTTTTAAACCAGTTTATTTAAATGATAAAATGGAATAAGATTCACTTCACCTGATATCAAATATAATATTTTCGTAAACATTGATATAAATATTCTTTAAAAGAATTGATCATATATTTCTTTAAAACTAATTTAAAAAATTTATAGACTTTTTGAACAATCTAAATAAAA
Source organism: Epiperipatus broadwayi (assembly GCA_028023455.1). Lineage (NCBI taxonomy): Eukaryota > Metazoa > Onychophora > Udeonychophora > Euonychophora > Peripatidae > Epiperipatus > Epiperipatus broadwayi. The sequence goes on from JAQFVV010001124.1 coordinate 90,733, forward strand.
TATTTTAGCTGAAAACCTTTAAAATGCAATAATAGTGAGACCGATAGGTTTTAAAATATTTATAAAATGCTAAATTCTCCTAAGTTAGGGTTTTAATAACAAAATATATACCAATACCTAATCACTCTACATTGTACAATAATATAATATCAAAAATAAATTTTAAAATTTAAATGTATTTGAATAAAAAAGAACATTTTATGCATATTTTATACATACAAATAATATACTTATTTTGAAAATAATAAATACATCAGTACAATAATACTATTACAATATAAACTATAAAGTTTTAAAGACTCTAATTTAAAATATTTCAATTATTTTTTTGTTTCTCTTTTTGAGATAAACATATTCAAACTTTATTATAAAACAATATATATATATATATATATATATATATTTATATATATTATTTATATATATTTATATATATATATATATATATATATATATATCTTACTCTAGTTTCTGGGGGTGACAAGATTTTGATAACTTTATTTCCTGGACAGCAAACATTGGATAACATTTCATTATTTACCTAAAAAGATGTTTAATTAATGCATTTTATTTATTTTTATTTAATTGAGCAGAATAATGGATACTTTATTAAAACAATTGTCATAACTATAAATACTAATTATGAATATTTAAAATGTAAATTTATTTTAATATTTTATTATTTAATATAAAAATAGTATTTCTTTATTAAAAATAACACCTTAAAGTAATTTTTCAAAGCTTTATGAAATTTGAAAAGAAATAATTTGATATTCATAGCATTTGAAAATTACTTACACCTGTATTACTGAATGATCCTATTTTACCTTCTTTGATTTGGTAAATTATACTTATTTATAGTGTAGATAAAATTTATTATTATAAGTCTTTCCGTGCTATTAGACATTATTAGATGTATATAGTGATAAAAAAATTCTATTTCTTAATATATAAAATTTTATGTATCATTGAAATGATTTCTTCTTTCAGAATGAAGCTTTACAACATACATTTCATTAGGAATTAACTTTTAAATTTTCCTTAATCAAAACTTTTAAAACTTAATTATAGTTTAGTTAATGTAAAAGTCTATTGTGTACTCATAGGAACTACTTCATGCAATATAAAATTTTGTCTGCTTATGAACAACAATAAAAAATAATAATCTTAAAGAGAAATAGTGAAGTTAATGATTACTATTCTTATAACTGTTTATCTTTCATATAGTGTTGAGGATTAAAATGTATTTCAAGAAAAAAATTCTTGTGAAATATCATTTAAATGTCACTATTTCTGATAATATAATTGTGCAGAACTAATTATTAAAATATTAAAAGGCAATATCTAAATTTTGGATATATATATATATATATATATATATATATATATATATATATATATATATATATATATATATATATATATATATATATATATATATATATATATATAAAAGAGTAATTTAAATATTTTCAGATTATTATTTTCCCAATATTAAAATATGATTTACAAATAGATAAATTATACATAAAATTATTTTTTAAAAAAATCATTATCATCATTATTAATAATAACAATTAAGAACAAGAAATTCCTTTTCTGCATTTTTTTAAATATGGCTGATTTTGAAAAATTATAGCAGTGTTTTACTTATGCTGACAAAAAGTAACCTTGTTTTTCCAACAAAACAAGCTATGTTTTTGATAAATTTTCTTCTTGTTGGAAAAAGTCAGTTAAGTTAATTTTGTTTCTTTTCTTTCTGAAAAACTGAAGTGAAGAATTGAATGAACTAATTTTTCCACATATAATATCTACAGTTTTATATTGTTCTCTCTAACACCTTAATTAATTAACTGACTTCAGATAGTGCACCTGCTAAAACATATAATCTCATAAATTTACATTTTTAATTAAAATTACCCAAACTTATTAATTTTTAATTTAAAAAAATCATTTCTTAAGAGAAAATACATTTTTCTTAAAAACTTGAATGCATTTGGTGTGAAAATTCATGCATACACACATACATTTCAATAACACATTTAGTTGTTGTAATTAAATGCAAAATGATAGATGTTTTTGCGTAATAATTAAATAAATATTAAATAATTGTTACTTTATTGATTATTGTAATTAAATAAAACTATTATTATCTATAAATTGTAATATCATGTTGCTTATAAGAATATTAAAATAATTCCTTATAAATATTGAGATTAAATTAATCTTATGATAAAAGGAAAATAGAATTGAATACAGACAAAATTAAATGTATAATTATTTTCAAATTCAAAAATAGTTAAAAGAAATTGATTAAGTAATAATGTTAATTGATATTTAAAGTACTATGAATTATTTTAATCAAATATAAAAACTCTCTTATTTAATGCAAACATTTTCACTTTTCAGTCTTTAACAAAAATCTAAATTATTTTTGGAATTGGTACATTAAACCTATAATCTGTTTTAATTAAAAAATTAAGAAAATGTTTAACTAATTATATTGAAAATCAGGACAATATAATGAAAGTATTAACCTTTTCATTGCCCAAATTCTGGTTGGCCAAGTCAGTTAAAACTCTAAACTTTTGATTGGTCAATTACAGAATCAGCATTAAAAATATATTCATCTTTTAATATTATATTCATTTTAGTTTCATTTGTAAAAAGTATATTAATAATTTGTCAGATTATGAAAATGAACAAAAGTTTTTTCAAAAATATTTCTATTTATAATTATAAAAAATATTTGATAGCAGGCAACCTAAAAAGAAAGTTCATAATCTATTAGAAAATGTTGAGTACATCCATGATTTTCTTTCTCAATTTACGTTTGTGTAAAAATAAAGAATTTTTACTAAAATCTTTACTATTTTTATAAAATAATTTTATTTTCAGCATATTTTAGCAAAAGAATTTATAATATGTAAAAAAAACCATAAAAAATCACTCTAAAACAATATTTTCAAAATCAAAACAAAGAAGTTGGAGCAGTGAAAATTATTGACAAACACTTCCTTTCTTCGAAATGAGAACCAACCAATCAGCATCTAGGAAAGCCTGCCTTCTTCCATTGTTGCACATTCTTATATCAATATTATTGAGTTTTTACTTGTACAATAATTCTAGAGAGGGCAGCATCTTACAGTACTTTTTAAGCTTTAAAATGAGCCTAAATTCACTACTTTAATGTAAAAATTGGCCATTTTACAGCATGTTGAAGCCATGTTCAAGTTTATTTGCATCTTTAAATAGATTAAGCAAATTAAAAATGGTTTACTTAAATGCCCTGTTTTTAAATTGCCCTGTATAGAATATAAATAGTGAATTTAAATAAACTGATTATGAGGTTATTAGATTGACATAACTGCATAAAATTAGCTACTAGTTCCATAATGATCAAATTTAACCACATGGAAGGAAAAAATGGATATCCTGTGGTTCATAGCCAATAAGTGCATAGTAGACTGTTTTTCTGACTGAAGTGCATTAAATTTTTCAAAATATAACTAAACTGAGAATGTACAGAATTACTGTAACTATCTATATCCTGGATCTAATAATAAAAAGCCAGACAAGTTTCTCATATACCATGATCAAAAGAAGCCAGACTACTAGGTTTGAGACTCCAGTGATGTTTTATATATATATATGCTACTTTATACATATATAAGAAACATGAATGAAAAAACTTACTCTTATTCATATGTATGCGATCCATAAATAATATCTATTTCACAAACAAAGATGTAAAGCACTGATGGTAGAAGTTAATTGGTGAGTAAAATTTATATTCAAAAAGTCATATGTTAAACATTATCTTTGCAGTTAAAGAAAGTATATTTCTATTTATTGTCTAAAGAGAAATATTTTATATCAGTTATACAGATTTAACACTAAACATCTGTTTAAAAAATTATTCAGTAGTTTAGGGGGGAGGGGAAGAAGCAATTTAAAAACTTGTTTCTGGAAATCTTTTTCTTTTCAATTTAACTAACACTTTTTCTACTTCATCATTCTATTTTATATGTTAAGTTTAGATGTATAAGGATCCAAAGTATGTGTGCCAATGAGTGAATATTTTTGTTTTAAAATTAAATATTTTCTTGTGAAGAGAAAACTTTAGCAAACTTAGTATCCAATTTTATATACATTATATATTTGAATGGAAAGGGGGAAGAACTCAAAATTAATCTTATGATTGCCAAATAATCAATTATTGTTATTATCATTATTATTCATATAAATTATTAGTTTTATCTTTAAATTGTTTGTATATGATTGATAATACATTAATAAATGTTAAATTGTTTTATTAAACGAGGCATATATATTTTATTGAGAGTATTCTTTATTAGTTGTGATCATTCATCATCAATGGTTAATATTAATTATTTAAGATTTAATTAGATATACTAAGATTAAACAATAGTTATAAATTTCTTTAAAACTTAAGTTTTATGATTAGGCATAGTCCTAAAGCTGTGGATGGAACTATTATCATTGTCATCATCATCATGTTTTAATTAATGAGCTAGATAAATGTTTAAAGGCCATAGATAAATAAGTGATTTCATGGTATTTAGTTGACATTCATGAATAATTATAATGACCACCATTCCATCATCTACATCATGCCAGGATGTGTGAATTGCCATCCTAAATTCATAGTATAATCTGAGCTAGTAAAACTTATTAAGATATTGAAATGCATTTATTATGTTAAGATTTAGGAGATGATTTCTGTCTAATGAATTTATATACTCCACTTTAGTTTAAGGATCATTTATGTTTACTTAAATGTTAGTGCATACAGTGATATGGGTCTAAAAGCAAATTCCTCTATTTTGGTTAGAAATAAAGTACCAAAAAGGGATTCAAATCCAGTACATGTGAAAAGGTTATAAGATATAACTGTGTCTAGGTTCAGATAATCTAGTGGTGCCCTGCTAGACCATATTCACTTGTTATTTACTTAAATATGCACTTGACATCAAACCAAGAGATGAAAGTGAATAAAATCTACTGTCTGTATACCTGAGGAGATATTTTATTGAGTTACCAGTGTACTCACCCACTTGAGGTTATTTCATGAATTATAATAGTTTGTCCTTAATAATTTGTTTATAGTTTCTACTTGTTTATTGATGATACAATGGCTTCCTAACTAGGGTTTGAAATAGGCCAGACATCTTAAATGACTAGTCTCCAGGTATTTTTGTTCTAATTATTGATATTGTGATATCTTCAGAAATCAAGTAGAAATTGATGAATTTAAGCCACCGATATTTTTGTTGATAATTAATATTTGCTTGAGTGTTGGTCATTAATAAATTTCAATGACTATTTACAACTTACAAGTCCCCTTAATATGATTGATAGCTCATCATCTGATCTTTTGTTTAATAGCTTTGTCTCAGGTGGTAATATTTTGATTATTATTTTATTTGATCATGTTTATTTATGTTACAATATATATATATATATATATATATATATATTCATATATATATATATATATATATATATATATATTGAAGCAGTAAATCATAGTTCAAGATTGAGCTTCATGGTTCTATCCACTTAACAATTATTAACCCAGGTTCAAACTTCATATCCCATCCCACTTCTTTAATTGTTTATATATATTTTATGTATATATTTGAGATGCATGCCTACAATTTATAAAGTTTAACTTTACAATTTTTTATTTATTATTATTAATTTTTCTCTTTTATTAAAATTAAAGTATATTAGATGCAGCTCAGATATATATACGATGGGAGCAAATACTAACAAAATATTAATTTTATAAAAAAAAAATTTATATACATAATTTGTAAAAACTTTTTCTTTTAAATGATTTGTTTTAAAAACTGTATTTTTTTTCTTTTAAAAATACAAGATGGAGAATGCAACCATTAATTGGCCAAAAATAATTAAAGGGATGGAAATTTAACATTGTTTCAGTTTTGGAAAAGAATGTCTAATTAAAGTTTACTAAAAATAAAAGGGAAATCAGATTAAGGGTTTGTACTTTCACTATTAACATATTTGTCAAATCTATTTCCAATCTGAAAATAGATTTGAATATATTTCTGGACAATTATCTATCACTTGCATCTCCAAGAACAATAGATAAAGTAAATGTCAAAATTCCTATTAGATCAGAGTCAAGATTGAAGTTATAAAAGAGCTATTAAAAGCATTCCTCACATCCCTGAGAGTAGTATAAAATGGGCTAATTTTGACTACCATAGGAGAACTATATTGGAGAAATCAGCTATCATCAACCAATAGATTGAACAAATAGAAAAAACTAATCACCTTTCCTAGCCCTTGCTGGTTATTCTCTCACTAGTAATAACCACCTTGCTGATGCCCTAAAATGTAGAAAAGTTTGAACTAAGAACATTAGAATGCTTAATGGTAACTTGCCACCATCTTAGAACTCACTTAGTTCCTGTTAAATTGCCATGTATGAGCCAAACTTTGAAAATGGACTATTGAATATACACAAGGTAACTAACCTAAAAACCACTATGTAAAATTTAAACCTAAGTTCTTCAACTAATCTCAATCTCTGCTATCCAGATTTCTTTTATAAATTAGTTAACTAAATATTATCTTAAATGTAAATTTGCTCTCATACAATTTCTGTTTTGTATTTAATTTATCATATGCTCTTATTTGCTTAATTTTGGTGTGATTCCTTCTTAATATTAAATTATGATTTATTTTATTATTTTAAACTGCCAATCTAAAACAATCTTGTGAGCTTAATGTATAAAGTTCTCTTTTTCCTATCTACTTAGACCTCCATGGATTGAGGTTATTACCCCCCCTTTTTTAGTTAGATCTAAATTAGTACGCTCGCCAGATTGTTTTTCATGAGTTGACCTATTTTCATGTTTTTTAAAATATATATAAAAAGTATTATTTATTTAACCCTGCTTAGAATAAAGAAATTCTACCCGGAGTAATTTTTAATATTGAAAAATTAAAGCTATCCACTATTTTACTATGTTACTTGTTTAATTCTGAAAAGGTGATTTTTTATTTTTATTTTTTATCTATTGTCAATTTTATTATTTTATACTCTTAATATTTCAAATACTTGAGTATTAACAAGTTATAAAATCCATGAGGCTGGATTTAATTACATTAAGCAGCAGGAAAAGAAAGGGGGATAATTTTAAAATCTTTGTTGTAATAAATTACGTCGTTTCCATATATATATATATATATATATATACATTATATATATATATATATATATATATATATATATAATGTAGCATAGTGTGATTTACCTAAGTTATAATATTGGAATGAGGATCATGTGTTTTAAAGCAGTAAATGCCATATAATGTCATTAGGGACATATTTTCCATGCTGCATTGCTGGCATACAGCTCATCTTATTAAATATTATGTGCTTCTAGTCTGGAGGTTGTGATGAGTTTGGACCCATAGATTTTCTTCATGTTCTCTCCTGTGGATAGTTGATCTTCCAGGACCACTTAACATATAAAAAGGTATCCATGCATTGGTGATTCTAGTATATCTAGGTGGTGCCAGACCTCATCTCATTTCTTTAAGCATTTCCCTAGAAAAGGGATGCTTAAAGCTTTCATTTTTTTGTTGTTTAGAAGCATGATCTCACTTTGGATTCTCTGCCTTTATGTTAGCATCATCATTTATCCATTCATTATTGATTTACTTGCTAAATGACCTCATTTTGATGCTTTAATAATGAAATTGTGCTCTGCTCATATATATAGATTCCGAATAGTATTTAATAGTTTAATTAATAATGGTATTCTGGTTTATTTTAAAATTCCACCATCATAATCTAGTCTTTCTACTTAAGAGTATACATACCTTGGAAAAACAAAGTGTTCTCTTTTTCAAATCTGAACTTTAAAAGAATGCTTAAGAAATATTCTGTTTGATAAATAAATACGATTTTTTTTCAAACGTATGTTATTTTTTTAAATGTTAATAACAGAATTGTTAATAAATATTAGCCCTAATAACTAAACCATTCTCAAATGTATTTTATTGATTTTCATAACTGCCATGGCATGAAAATAGTTTTTTATATGTATAATGAACCCTAGAATGCTCCCTGAATTCATATGTCAATCACTGCCTTTCAGAGCCATCAAGAAAAGTGTTAAACCTGTTGTAATGTAATTTTCTGTTGTAATAAATGATTGGCCTCTTGATCTCACCCACCAAATATTTCTATTCATGTATAGTACATTATTTAATTAAATACAAGAACATATGAATAATGATAGTGGGAATGACCATGTGTAACTAGCTACCTCTAGGTATATCACACATTCACACACATCCTAATAAGTATATGATTTCTGTACTATTTTATTAAACATTTCATTATTCAAATTATTTATGTTGTTCGAATTATCTTCTCTCCACTTCCATACATTCCCATATATATATATATATATATATATATATATATATGCATTTTTATTAAATACATGAATGAGGTTCAAACCCCTATTAATGTGTTAAGGATATAATTCCCAGATTATATAAGTTATCCAAATAATGTTGCGATAGAATATGTCTCATTGTTTCCTCCACTCTGCTAGCAGGCCAGACTTAGAATTTTATCATGTGCTATCTCTACTATGTTATTCATTAGATGTTTGATCTGGTACTTGTGGAAAGGGTTCGAATACAGGTTGGTCCTGACTTAAATCTAGGGTTTGACTGGGTTTGAAGTACATTTCATTGTGTTCCAGCTTATGTTAGATGAATCAACATGTTTTGACAGGTATAATACATATATATGTGTGTGTGTGAATTTATAGGTATTTGGACAACCAGATTGTTCTCTTTTGAATTATTTGAATTGCATAATGACAGTAAATCACTATTTATTTTACATTATGATTTATAGATTATTGATGTCTAATACAAATGTGATATCAGATAGCTAGAGTATTGAGTATGATCAGCATAAATTAATGCAATAATTCCAGCATTTTATTATAAAATTATGTAATATTGTAATTTTAACACTCGTCTATGTGTGCACTGATGAAATTTCGATAATTGTTTTAATATATGCTAAGTTTGGCATTGGCTAAATAATGTTTTGTCTAAGATTTTGTATTATGCATCTCTTTTAAATCCAGTTGGTAATAATTATTGGTGATATTATTTTTTCACTTAAGTGTTGGTTAGTATTTACTTCCAGTGCTGATTTTTTTATGCTCATTTAATTGTAAGTTTTTGAGGATGAAGTTTTACATCATCCATATATACGTCACATCTGTACAGAATTTAGCTAATTTTACCTAAATATGACAAAACCAGTAAAAAAATTCATTCAAAATATAGTACTGTACACCAGCATGGTCTTAGCGGGTTTTAAGCTTGGAAATACAGCCAAATTACACATTCCTAAAAATTGATGAATTTGAATACTTTAACATTGCAGTTCAGTATAATTTAGCTAATTTTACCGAAATATGACAAAATCAGTGAAAAAATTTATTAAAAATATATTACGGTTTACCACCATGTTCATAGCGCGTTTTAAGCTTGGAAATACAGCCTGGTTACAAATTTTTAAAAATTGATGAATTTGAATACTTTAACATTGCAGTTCAGTATAATTTAGCTAATTCTACCGAAATATGACAAAATCAGTGAAAAAATTCATTAAAAATATATTACTGTATACCAGCATGTTCATAGCGCGTTTTAAGCTTGGAAATGAAGCCTGGTTACAAATTTTTAAAAATTGATAAATTTGAATACTTTAACATTGCAGTTCAGTATAATTTAGCTAATTTTACCTAAATATGACAAAACCAGTAAAAAAATTCATTCAAAATATAGTACTGTACACCAGCATGGTCTTAGCGGTTTTAAGCTTGGAAATACAGCCAAATTACACATTCCTAAAAATTGATGAATTTGAATACTTTAACATTGCAGTTCAGTATAATTTAGCTAATTCTATCGAAATTTGACCAAATCAGTGAAAAAATTCATTAAAAATATATTACTATATACCAGCATGTTCATTGCGCGTTTTAAGCTTTGAAATGAAGCCTGGTTACAAATTTTTAAAAATTGATGAATTTGAATACTTTAACATTGCAGTTCAGTATAATTTAGCTAATTCTATCGAAATTTGACCAAATCAGTGAAAACATTCATTAAAAATATATTACTGTATACCAGCATGTTCATAGCTTGTTTTAAGCTTGGAAATACAGCCAGGTGACAAATTCATAAAAATTGATGAATTTAAATACTTTAACATTGCAGTTCAGTATAATTAAGCTAATTCTACCGATATATGACAAAATCAGTGAAAAAATTCATTAAACATATATTACTGTATACCAGCATGTTCATAGCGCGTTTTAAGCTTGGAAATGAAGCCTGGTTACAAATTTTTAAAAATTGATGAATTTTAACACTTTAACATTGCAGTTCAGTAGAATTTAGCTAATTTTACCTAAATATGACAAAACCAGTAAAAAAATTCATTCAAAATATAGTACTGTACACCAGCATGGTCTTAGCGGGTTTTAAGCTTGGAAATACAGCCAAATTACCAATTCCTAAAAATTGATGAATTTGAATACTTTAACATTGCAGTTCAGTATAATTTAGCTAATTTTACCGAAATATGACAAAATCAGTGAAAAAATTTATTAAAAATATATTACGGTTTACCACCATGTTCATAGCGCGTTTTAAGCTTGGAAATACAGCCTGGTTACAAATTTTTAAAAATTGATGAATTTGAATACTTTAACATTGTAGTTCAGTATAATTTAGCTAATTCTACCGAAATATGACAAAATCAGTGAAAAAAATTATTAAAAATATATTACTGTATACCAGCATGTTCATAGCGCGTTTTAAGCTTGGAAATGAAGCCTGGTTACAAATTTTTAAAAATTGATGAATTTGAATACTTTAACATTGCAGTTCAGTATAATTTAGCTAATTTTACCTAAATATGACAAAACCAGTAAAAAAATTCATTCAAAATATAGTACTGTACACCAGCATAGTCTTAGCGGGTTTTAAGCTTGGAAATACAGCCAAATTACACATTCCTAAAAATTGATGAATTTGAATACTTTAACATTGCAGTTCAGTATAATTTAGCTAATTCTATCGAAATTTGACCAAATCAGTGAAAAAATTCATTAAAAATATATTACTGTATACCAGCATGTTCATAGCGCGTTTTAAGCTTGGAAATGAAGCCTGGTTACAAATTTTTAAAAATTAATGAATTTGAATACTTTAACATTGCAGTTCAGTATAATTTAGCTAATTCTACCGAAATATGACAAAATCAGTGAAAAAATTCATTAAAAATATATTACTGTATACCAGCATGTTCATAGCGCGTTTTAAGCTTGGAAATGAAGCCTGGTTACAAATTTTTAAAAATTGATGAATTTGAATACTTTAACATTGCAGTTCAGTATAATTTAGCTAATTTTACCTAAATATGACAAAACCAGTAAAAAAATTCATTCAAAATATAGTACTGTACACCAGCATGGTCTTAGCGGGTTTTAAGCTTGGAAATACAGCCAAATTACACATTCCTAAAAATTGATGAATTTGAATACTTTAACATTGCAGTTCAGTATAATTTAGCTAATTTTACCGAAATATGACAAAATCAGTGAAAAAAATTATTAAAAATATATTACTGTTTACCACCATGTTCATAGCGCGTTTTAAGCTTGGAAATACAGCCTGGTTACAAATTTTTAAAAATTGATGAATTTGAATACTTTAACATTGTAGTTCAGTATAATTTAGCTAATTCTACCGAAATATGACAAAATCAGTGAAAAAATTCATTAAAAATATATTACTGTATACCAGCATGTTCATAGCGCGTTTTAAGCTTGGAAATGAAGCCTGGTTACAAATTTTTAAAAATTGATGAATTTGAATACTTTAACATTGCAGTTCAGTATAATTTAGCTAATTTTACCTAAATATGACAAAACCAGTAAAAAAATTCATTCAAAATATAGTACTGTACACCAGCATAGTCTTAGCGGTTTTAAGCTTGGAAATACAGCCAAATTACACATTCCTAAAAATTGATGAATTTGAATACTTTAACATTGCAGTTCAGTATAATTTAGCTAATTCTATCGAAATTTGACCAAATCAGTGAAAAAATTCATTAAAAATATATTACTGTATACCAGCATGTTCATAGCGCGTTTTAAGCTTGGAAATGAAGCCTGGTTACAAATTTTTAAAAATTGATGAATTTGAATACTTTAACATTGCAGTTCAGTATAATTTAGCTAATTCTACCGAAATATGACAAAATCAGTGAAAAAATTCATTAAAAATATATTACTGTATACCAGCATGTTCATAGCGCGTTTTAAGCTTGGAAATACAGCCAGGTTACAAATTCATAAAAATTGATGAATTTGAATACTTTAACATTGCAGTTCAGTATAATTTAGCTAATTCTACCGAAATATGACAAAATCAGTGAAAAAATTTATTAAAAATATATTACTGTATACCAGCATGTTCATAGCGCGTTTTAAGCTTGGAAATGAAGCCTGGTTACAAATTTTTAAAAATTGATGAATTTTAATACTTTAACATTGCAGTTCAGTAGAATTTAGCTAATTTTACCTAAATATGACAAAACCAGTAAAAAAATTCATTCAAAATATAGTACTGTACACCAGCATGGTCTTAGCGGGTTTTAAGCTTGGAAATACAGCCAAATTACCAATTCCTAAAAATTGATGAATTTGAATACTTTAACATTGCAGTTCAGTATAATTTAGCTAATTTTACCGAAATATGACAAAATCAGTGAAAAAATTTATTAAAAATATATTACTGTTTACCACCATGTTCATAGCGCGTTTTAAGCTTGGAAATACAGCCTGGTTACAAATTTTTAAAAATTGATGAATTTGAATACTTTAACATTGTAGTTCAGTATAATTTAGCTAATTCTACCGAAATATGACAAAATCAGTGAAAAAGTTCATTAAAAATATATTACTGTATACCAGCATGTTCATAGCGCGTTTTAAGCTTGGAAATGAAGCCTGGTTACAAATTTTTAAAAATTGATGAATTTGAATACTTTAACATTGCAGTTCAGTATAATTTAGCTAATTTTACCTAAATATGACAAAACCAGTAAAAAAATTCATTCAAAATATAGTACTGTACACCAGCATGGTCTTAGCGGTTTTAAGCTTGGAAATACAGCCAAATTACACATTCCTAAAAATTGATGAATTTGAATACTTTAACATTGCAGTTCAGTATAATTTAGCTAATTCTATCGAAATTTGACCAAATCAGTGAAAAAATTCATTAAAAATATATTACTGTATACCAGCATGTTCATAGCGCGTTTTAAGCTTTGAAATGAAGCCTGGTTACAAATTTTTAAAAATTGATGAATTTGAATACTTTAACATTGCAGTTCAGTATAATTTAGCTAATTCTATCGAAATTTGACCAAATCAGTGAAAAAATTCATTAAAAATATATTACTGTATACCAGCATGTTCATAGCGCGTTTTAAGCTTGGAAATACAGCCAGGTGACAAATTCATAAAAATTGATGAATTTGAATACTTTAACATTGCAGTTCAGTATAATTTAGCTAATTCTACCGAAATATGACAAAATCAGTGAAAAAATTCATTAAAAATATATTACTGTATACCAGCATGTTCATAGCGCGTTTTAAGCTTGGAAATGAAGCCTGGTTACAAATTTTTAAAAATTGATGAATTTTAACACTTTAACATTGCAGTTCAGTAGAATTTAGCTAATTTTACCTAAATATGACAAAACCAGTAAAAAAATTCATTCAAAATATAGTACTGTACACCAGCATGGTCTTAGCGGGTTTTAAGCTTGGAAATACAGCCAAATTACCAATTCCTAAAAATTGATGAATTTGAATACTTTAACATTGCAGTTCAGTATAATTTAGCTAATTTTACCGAAATATGATAAAATCAGTGAAAAAATTTATTAAAAATATATTACGGTTTACCACCATGTTCATAGCGCGTTTTAAGCTTGGAAATACAGCCTGGTTACAAATTTTTAAAAATTGATGAATTTGAATACTTTAACATTGTAGTTCAGTATAATTTAGCTAATTCTACCGAAATATGACAAAATCAGTGAAAAAAATTATTAAAAATATATTACTGTATACCAGCATGTTCATAGCGCGTTTTAAGCTTGGAAATGAAGCCTGGTTACAAATTTTTAAAAATTGATGAATTTGAATACTTTAACATTGCAGTTCAGTATAATTTAGCTAATTTTACCTAAATATGACAAAACCAGTAAAAAAATTCATTCAAAATATAGTACTGTACACCAGCATAGTCTTAGCGGGTTTTAAGCTTGGAAATACAGCCAAATTACACATTCCTAAAAATTGATGAATTTGAATACTTTAACATTGCAGTTCAGTATAATTTAGCTAATTCTATCGAAATTTGACCAAATCAGTGAAAAAATTCATTAAAAATATATTACTGTATACCAGCATGTTCATAGCGCGTTTTAAGCTTGGAAATGAAGCCTGGTTACAAATTTTTAAAAATTAATGAATTTGAATACTTTAACATTGCAGTTCAGTATAATTTAGCTAATTCTACCGAAATATGACAAAATCAGTGAAAAAATTCATTAAAAATATATTACTGTATACCAGCATGTTCATAGCGCGTTTTAAGCTTGGAAATGAAGCCTGGTTACAAATTTTTAAAAATTGATGAATTTTAACACTTTAACATTGCAGTTCAGTAGAATTTAGCTAATTTTACCTAAATATGACAAAACCAGTAAAAAAATTCATTCAAAATATAGTACTGTACACCAGCATGGTCTTAGCGGGTTTTAAGCTTGGAAATACAGCCAAATTACCAATTCCTAAAAATTGATGAATTTGAATACTTTAACATTGCAGTTCAGTATAATTTAGCTAATTTTACCGAAATATGACAAAATCAGTGAAAAAATTTATTAAAAATATATTACTGTATACCAGCATGTTCATAGCGCGTTTTAAGCTTCGAAATGAAGCCTGGTTACAAATTTTTAAAAATTGATGAATTTGAATACTTTAACATTGCAGTTCAGTATAATTTAGCTAATTTTACCTAAATGTGACAAAACCAGTAAAAAAATTCATTCAAAATATAGTACTGTACACCAGCATGGTCTTAGCGGGTTTTAAGCTTGGAAATACAGCCAAATTACACATTCCTAAAAATTGATGAATTTGAATACTTTAACATTGCAGTTCAGTATAATTTAGCTAATTTTACCGAAATATGATAAAATCAGTGAAAAAATTTATTAAAAATATATTACGGTTTACCACCATGTTCATAGCGCGTTTTAAGCTTGGAAATACAGCCTGGTTACAAATTTTTAAAAATTGATGAATTTGAATACTTTAACATTGTAGTTCAGTATAATTTAGCTAATTCTACCGAAATATGACAAAATCAGTGAAAAAATTTATTAAAAATATATTACTGTATACCAGCATGTTCATAGCGCGTTTTAATCTTGGAAATGAAGCCTGGTTACAAATTTTTAAAAATTGATGAATTTGAATACTTTAACATTGCAGTTCAGTATAATTTAGCTAATTTTACCTAAATATGACAAAACCAGTAAAAAAATTCATTCAAAATATAGTACTGTACACCAGCATAGTCTTAGCGGGTTTTAAGCTTGGAAATACAGCCAAATTACACATTCCTAAAAATTGATGAATTTGAATACTTTAACATTGCAGTTCAGTATAATTTAGCTAATTCTATCGAAATTTGACCAAATCAGTGAAAAAATTCATTAAAAATATATTACTGTATACCAGCATGTTCATAGCGCGTTTTAAGCTTGGAAATGAAGCCTGGTTACAAATTTTTAAAAATTGATGAATTTGAATACTTTAACATTGCAGTTCAGTATAATTTAGCTAATTCTACGAAATATGACAAAATCAGTGAAAAAATTCATTAAAAATATATTACTGTATACCAGCATGTTCATAGCGCGTTTTAAGCTTGGAAATGAAGCCTGGTTACAAATTTTTAAAAATTGATGAATTTGAATACTTTAACATTGCAGTTCAGTATAATTTAGCTAATTTTACCTAAATATGACAAAACCAGTAAAAAAATTCATTCAAAATATAGTACTGTACACCAGCATAGTCTTAGCGGGTTTTAAGCTTGGAAATACAGCCAAATTACACATTCCTAAAAATTGATGAATTTGAATACTTTAACATTGCAGTTCAGTATAATTTAGCTAATTCTATCGAAATTTGACCAAATCAGTGAAAAAATTCATTAAAAATATATTACTGTATACCAGCATGTTCATAGCGCGTTTTAAGCTTGGAAATGAAGCCTGGTTACAAATTTTTAAAAATTGATGAATTTGAATACTTTAACATTGCAGTTCAGTATAATTTAGCTAATTCTACCGAAATATGACAAAATCAGTGAAAAAATTCATTAAAAATATATTACTGTATACCAGCATGTTCATAGCGCGTTTTAAGCTTGGAAATGAAGCCTGGTTACAAATTTTTAAAAATTGATGAATTTGAATACTTTAACATTGCAGTTCAGTATAATTTAGCTAATTTTACCTAAATATGACAAAACCAGTAAAAAAATTCATTCAAAATATAGTACTGTACACCAGCATGGTCTTAGCGGGTTTTAAGCTTGGAAATACAGCCAAATTACACATTCCTAAAAATTGATGAATTTGAATACTTTAACATTGCAGTTCAGTATAATTTAGCTAATTTTACCGAAATATGACAAAATCAGTGAAAAAATTTATTAAAAATATATTACTGTATACCAGCATGTTCATAGCGCGTTTTAAGCTTGGAAATGAAGCCTGGTTACAAATTTTTAAAAATTGATGAATTTGAATACTTTAACATTGCAGTTCAGTATAATTTAGCTAATTTTACCTAAATATGACAAAACCAGTAAAAAAATTCATTCAAAATATAGTACTGTACACCAGCATGGTCTTAGCGGGTTTTAAGCTTGGAAATACAGCCAAATTACACATTCCTAAAAATTGATGAATTTGAATACTTTAACATTGCAGTTCAGTATAATTTAGCTAATTTTACCGAAATATGACAAAATCAGTGAAAAAATTTATTAAAAAT